>SJYV01010810.1:940537-976102 GCA_006410875.1 Neotragus pygmaeus | reverse complement strand
AATGATGCACAAGCTGGAATCAAGATTGCTGGGAGAAATATCAATAACCTCAGGTATACAGATGACACCACCCTTATGGCAGAGATGTGTATAAGAGACAGGAGCTAACCCCTAACCCCTAAACAAAGTCAGAACCTCAGAAGAACCATTCAGGTTGGGATACCTCTGATCTAATCAGATTTCTCAGACGTACCCTCTGTTTTGAAGACCTCAACATAATCTAAACATGATCCTAGAGAAACAAATTTAGACAGTCTCTGAAATGAGTAGGCATAGTCACTGTCAGACAAAGTCCAGTTATACCAGGGAGCCATTTCTGATTCAATCAACTGTTCTGAAGAAGCCCAGTTTAGCAATACACCTTCTGGGAACTTGACAAGGATGTCTCTTAATTATAACATCTTCAAAATGAACATGTTGCTGTTGTTGTTCTTTAGTCACTAAGTCATGTCTGACTCTTGCGACCTCATGGACTGTAGCCCACAAGATTCCTCTGTCCATGGGATTTCCCAGACAAGAATACTGGAGTGGATTGCCATTTCCTTCTAAGAGGGATCTTCCCAACACAGAGACCAAACCCGAGTCTTCTGCATTGACAGGTGGATTCTTTTCTGCTGAGCTACCAGGGAAGCCCTCAAAATGAAGGTATTGGACTAAATAAATTCCCAAATCTACTTGAGCTCAAAATTCTAATTTCTTAAGTTTTTCCAGAACAGTGACAAAATAGTAGAGGTACAAATTGTCTTGGATACTATTTGGCCCAGTGTTTTTCAAGTTATAATCTAAAGAATCCCTCCGAAATCACAGTAATTAGGGAAGTGAAAGATTTTTTTAAAATCTGTATTTCATACCTCCCAACTGATGGAAACTTCCCAATGATGAAACTCTTGATTTTGTCAGTTGTATGCTGTATACTCTGCTTCCTTCTGTGAAGTCATAAAGTTTTGAAATAAGTTATTCAGTCCAATAACCTACTAATAGATGAAAAAACTAAATCCCAGAAAATCTATGTAGCTTGCCTAAGATGACACAGCTACTTGATGGCAGCATATGAACAGTACATCAAAACTGACAACTTTTGTTTTTCTCAGAATTGTGTTTAAAGTAATTTTAACTTCACTGGGTTTAGTTTGTTAAACACACAAGTTTTGTTTCATTCCAGTATGTCATTGTCTAGTGCAAAAATCTTGAGAAGAAAAGGATGATAAAGAGATCTGTACGTTTAAGTGTATGTAGCAGCAGCAGCTGGAAAAGGAAATGGCAACCCACTCCAGTGTTCTTGCCTGGAGAATCCCAGGGATGGGGGAGCCTGGTGGGCTGCCATCTATGGGTTGCACAGAGTCGGACATGACTGAAGCGACTTAGCAGCAGCAGCAGCAGCAGTAGCTATTAAGAGATGAAGTAAAGGATTTATTATCTAAATTCTAAGAATTAATTTTAAACATTTCTGAATTGTTCCTTACAATTTATTGACACTGCGTAATTAACACATGCTTAACTATGAATGAAGGCTCATGGCATTGTACAAGAGACAGGAATCAAGACCCATCCCCTAGAAAAATAAATGCAAAAAGAGCAAAATGGCTGTCTGAGGAGGCCTTACAAATAGCTGTGAAAAGAAGAAAGCAAAAAGCAAAGGAGAAAAGGAAAGATATTCCCTTTTGAATGCAGAGTTCCAAAGAATAGCAAGGAGAGATAAGAAAGCCTTCCTCAGCAATCAATGCAAAGTAATACAGGAAAACAATAGAATGGGAAAGACTAGAGAGCTCTTCAAGAAAATTAGAGATAACAAGGGAACATTTCATGCAAAGATAGGCTAAATAAAGGACATATATGTTATGGACTTAACATAAACATATTAAGACATTCAGAAGAGGTGGCAAGAATACACAGAGGAACTATACGAAAAATATCTTCACAACCCAGGTAATCATAATGGTGTGATCACTCACCTTGAACCAGACATCCGGGAATGTGAAGTCAAGTGGGCCTTAGAAAGCATCACTATAAACAAAGCTAGTGGAGGTGATGGCATCCCAGTTGAGCTATTTCAAATCCTAAGAGATGATGCTGCACTCAATATGCCAGCAAATTTGGAAAACTCAGCAGTGGCCACAGGACTGGAAAAGGTCAGTTTTTATCCCAATCCCAAAGAAAGGCAATGCCAAAGAATGCTCAAACTACCACACAATTGCACTCATCTCACACACTAGTAAATAATGCTCAAAATTCTCCAAGCCAGGCTTCAGCAATACATGAACCGTGAACTTCCAGATGTTCAAGCTGGATTTAAAAAAAAACCAGAGGAACCAGAGATCAAATTGCCAACATCTGTTGGATCTTTGAAAAAATCTAGAGAGTTCCAGAAAAACATCTATTTCTGCTTTATGACCATGCCAAACCCTTTGACTGTGTGGATCACAATTAACTGTTGAAAATTCTTAAGGAGATGGGAATACCAGACCACTTGATCTGTCTCTTGAGAAACCTGTATGCAGGTCAGGAAGCAACAGTTAGAACTGGANTTCATGGCAAATAGATGGGAAAACAATGGAAACAGTGGCTGACTTTATTTTTAAGGGTTCCAAAATCACTGCAGATGGTGACTGTAGCCATGAAATTAAAAGATGCTTGCTCCTTGGAAGGAAAGTTATGACCAACCTAGACAGCATGCTAAAAAGCAAAGACATTATTTTACCAACCAAGTTCCGTCTAGTCAAAGCTATGGTTTTTCCAGTGGTCATGTATGGATGTGAGAGTTGGACTGTAAAGAAAGCTGAGTGCCAAAGAATTGATGCTTTTGTGGTGTTGGAGAAGACTCTTGAGAGTCCCCTGGACTGCAAGGAGATCCAAGCAGTCCATTCTAAAGGAGATCAGTCCTGTGTGTTCATTGGAAGGACTGATGTTGAAGCTGAAACTCCAATACTCTGGCCACCTGATGTGAAGAACTGACTCATAAGAAAAGACCCTCATGCTGGGAAAGATTGAAATTGGGAGGAGAAGGGGATGACAGAGGATGAGATGGTTGGATGGCATCACCGACTCAATGGACATAAGTTTCAGTAAACTCAGGGTGTTGGTGATGACAGGGAGGCCTGGCGTGCTTCAGTTCATGAGATTGCAAAGAGTCAGACACAACTGAGCAACTGAACTGAACTGAATATACTAAATATACTAGCAGAGTGGTTCAGAGTTCAAATCTACTGCAAATCTGTAAAGAAAAACCTAGATAAACAAAATAAAACAGAATTAACAAAACACTACACTATAGTTATAAAATACACACTACAGTAGTTATTCTATACTTTTTTCAAGTTTAGAAGGCCTGGTGAAGATTGTACCTAACTTTAAGAATGATAAATATTACACCTCAAAAATGTAATCACATGTTTAAGAGTCAAGGGGAAAAACTTAACTTGGATATTTTATTTGAAAAAATATATACTAGTTTTTTCACAGAGAACTGTAATTTCACATTAAAAAAAGAGAAATATTATGTTTTACTTAGAAAGATTCTTAAATTTTGTTTCAAAATGTTCGCATACAAATAGAGCAGGCTTTGAAATCCTCTGAGGCCTTGGGCAGATGAAACTAATATTTTATACAAATACCAATTGCCTTCATTGTTCTTTTCTTCTTAAAAGTTTTTCCCATTTACACTTTTTAAGCAAATATTGGGACATCTGGGACAGTTGTGTTTTTGTTAGGGTTCTGACAGGATCCCAGAAAAAGCCTGAAAATTCACAATGTGTCTCTAGAAAATAAATAAAATATATCACTGGTTTCAGGACAGATTCTTTGCCACGCTAAAAACTTATTGTTTTTGTCCCAAAAAAGTAACTAAAATAATTTAATTCACAAATTTTCTCACAGAAAAATATTTTAAATTATTATTATTATTATTTTTGGTAAGGGATTTATGCCTATGATTCCTGATGCTGCCAAATAAGCTTTTTCTCGGGCTGAGCTTTGACAAATTCCTTTGGTAATACTCATGTTCCCTAGACAACTAGATAATGAAAAAATATCTATTGGGGTTCATACAACACCAAAGAGACCAGCCTGGGAAATGAACTTTGTCTCACTTGTTCAGCAGTTATTCCTCTGAGACAGAAGCATCTGGCCTCACTGATTAAAACTGCTTCACCTGCCTGGAGGCAGTTTATAATCCAATTTTTAATCTAAATCCAGGATTTTCACTGCTGTGATTCTTCACACTGAAGAATCAGTGTGCCTCTGCTTGAGAAGAGTTAGCTTTAAGTTTAACAAAATCCCATGGTGCTCCAGGCACTGTGACCTAGGATTCAATCGGTGCTTTGCACTGTGGCCTGGCACTCTAGAGTGTGTTTAACCAGCCATGGAAGAAAGTAGATTGCTGTAAATCCAAATGAATGTGTTCCTTAAAAGTCTCACATATACCAGGCAGCTGCTCCTCTTACACTAAGTACATAAAAAGTTACTCTCCTCATTTTGGTATCAGGTGCCGAGTGAGGGTGGATAAACTTGTCTTAAACAGACTATGCGGAATGTAAGGAGACAGGCCCACCACAGGAGAAAATGTGGCTCTGTTACGGTCAGTCTGGCTGCAGCTGGCACTTCGCAAGAATTCCTGGCAATATCTGATGAGAATGAAGCCGGGAAAAAGAAAAAAATTAAAACTTTCCAAGAAGTTATGAGTAACTTTTTTAACATTTCAGCTGATGAATATTTAAAGAACAAAAATATCTACCCCGGGGTAGACTAACAAATGAGAAGGACAGAGGCCTGACATTTCCTGGAAATCTTGTCAATTAAAAAGAAAACCAAGAAAAACAAAACCAAACTGTTACCAATCTCTCACTTATGTGAAAATCGCCATCAGAATTTAATAGAAAATTTTAAGCAAGAAGTTTTAGTTCAAATGTTTGTTGAAATGTGTCCTTAGAGAAATTGTTATACCTGAATGCTAAATGTACATGACCTTTAGTTTCGTTTTTTTTTTCATGCAAAATTCTGCCTGAATCATCAAAGTCTAGAAAGCAAATAAAAGACATTCCTCTTTCTTGAATTGTTAAATGCTTTTTTCTGATACCTGAATAAGTGTTTGGATTAAAATCTCAGAATTGGGTTCAATTCTCTGTTAAAAGAGAATGGGAGGATTTTGTTGTTGTTCAGTCCCTCAGTCATGTCCAACTCTTTGCGACTCTATGGACTATAGCCCACCAGGCTCCTTTGTCCATGGAATTCTCTGGGCAACAGTACTGGAGTGGGTTGCCATTTCCTTCTCCAGGGGATCTTCCTGACCCATGGATGGAACACTCATCTCTGCATCTCCCTCATTGTATGAGGATTCTTTACCATTTATGCCACCTGGGAAGAAATTGTTTATATATGCAATGTGTATTACTGATATACGTTAACTCTTCTACCCATTTTTTCTAGATGAGTAAATGAAACTATAGTAAAGTCTGACCTAGCCAGGTCCACTGCTCAAGGGCTCAGTTTTCATATACTTATCTTCCTGGCATTTCCATGCTGACATTACTAATGATAGTATTTCAAGTGTGAATACTAGTCATTTAACTGTAAAACTAGTCATTTATCTCAGGTTCAAAGTACATTCAAGTATTCATTTATTTAACATGAATCAGTTATTTAGATTATTTCCAGCTTAGCATTTAAGGCACACCTTTGGTCCAGATAGAATAGTCTATTTCACTTCCTGGGCCCACCGAGGAGGCCAGATGTTGCTGTTTTCCTCTGGGTGTTCTTTCTTAGAATGGAGTGTAAAGAGCAAGCCTATTTTCTCACCTACGGAAACATTCCTTAACCCAACTCTCCCTTTCCTGGGCTCCTTTTTGACTGAACAAATTCTTTTCAGTAGTTTTCAAGGATTTTCTGGCTCAACTACTTCTGAGCAACCAATGTTTGTCTTTCAAGATACCCCAGCAGGCCTTCCATATTTATCAACTCCATCTGTTTTCTATTCCAGTGCCTCTAAGCTCCTTTTTACTTGTCAACCCTAATCACTCCCCTGACATTGTCCCCTCCCTAATCTTAGTTTATCTGGGCTTCCCAAGAGACAACTGCCATGTTAAGTCATCTGGCAGGATTGTTCCCTTCTCTATGAAATGGTCACAGCAATATTTGTAACCCTGTTTTACAACAGATAATTTTTATGTGAAATGAAAAAATTTTATTTTTTATACAAAGTGAAAAATCCAAAATATGTATCTAAATATAGCACTTTTCACCAGAGTGGGCAACTTAATTTCCTAAGATCACAGCCAACATAAATTACAGATATCTTACTGATCCTTTGGCTTTTTGCTTTCTAATTACAGATTATGAAAGTAAAGAAATCATTTTTACATCTCATCAATCTCTTCTTAGAGAAAATGACAAATGCAGAGTATATTGAGAATTGAAATGTAAATGTTAAGACATTATGTCATGATTAAAACTATTTACCAGATGAGTAAAAATAACACTTTTTTATGTGGTGAACCACTTAACTAGAACTATATAATTCTACATTATTTGCTCTTCATTATCTTTTTTAAAAGAAGCCAAACATCTCTAGAACAAACATTTTCTCTGTGTCAATTAGATTTAGAATGCCAACAAAGTTGTGTTTCTTTTCTTTAAAGCATATTTATTTTTAAAACTTTCAAGCCACTATTGCAAACAGATGTGCTCTTTTTCTTCTTCACATGGAAGAAAATAAATAATCGAGGTTCCAATTCCCTTTAAATACTAAAAAAATAAGAAGAAGAAGGAAGGAAAAACAATAGGAGTTTTATTTCAGAATTCTGCCCTGTGCCAAACATCTAGTCTGTAAAACATTTTTCCCTGTTGGTTTGGAGATAGACATCCATGCGTGAGGCATCAATCTGTTCTTATGAAACCCAATTCCAGTTCACAGAGCTTTGATCTACTGAGTGATCAGTACAATTTTCTGAGGCTTCTTTTTTAAAAGGCAGAAATATTGACAGTCTAAATGCAAACACCTTAAGAAAAACCTTTATTCAAATAGTAATAATAGCTACTATTTATGAAACCTCACAATGTTCCAGACTCTATGCAAACCAATACATGTAAAATAATATCTCAGTTAATATTTACTTTTGAAGATTGGAACCAATATTATCTGCATTTTATAGATGAGAAGGTAGAGAAGAAAATGGCTCTATATTTTGAACAAATCACTTGGCCAATTAGAGTCATAACCAGGTATAAGATCCACTCTGTCTCCTAGTCCAGGCATCTTTTTTCTAAAATGATCTACCCCTCTCAATTAAAATACATATTGGAATAAAAAGGTGAACCTAATGTGAATCAGATTAAATTATGGCAATAAATTTCTTTTAGGGTCAGCTGGAGAATCAAAGAGAAAGGTGAGATTCTGTCTACTGCATCTTCAGGGGTCCAGGCACTACCTTATATATTTACCTAGAAGGACTTTTTTATTGATTAGAAATAATGGTAACACAGACATCTCCTCAGCATCCATTCAATACTCACTTATTATATATAAAGCAAAGTCTTCTTATCATCAGAGTTCAGAAGCATAAAATGGTCTATAGTTCAACAGTCCCCTTCTTTAGGCTTGGCTTAAAGCTATGAAAGGTGGTTCTTTAATATTCAAGCAATTTAAATCAATCCTCTCTCTTTAAGAGCTCTAAGCACTTTTAAGGCATTATCTCTTTTATCTTCTCAAAAACTTTATGTAGAAGAAATGAACTTCACCTCTTCTGGCCTCACTCGGTGCTAGTAAGAAAGTTTGCATTTTCGCATTTCTCCTTAATTTTCCATGCATCTTCCTATGCATGGAATTAAGAATTCTAGAATCCCAGTCTGGCTTTCCCATTAACTTTGGTCACTGTGGGCAGCCCCTTAGCTGCCCTTGGCTGGAGTCCCCCCTGGTATGCAATGAAGTTGTCAGGCTAGGTAAGCATAAATTTCCCTTCCAGGTCTACTGTTCTAGGATTCTAAGCTAGTGGAATATTAGTGGTATTTGAAGAAAGAATTATCTTCAAATCTAAAGAATTCTTGACTCAGTTTGCTTCTTCAGCTATTAAAATTGCCTCTGTATTTCCCTAGTAGCCAGACAGTCACATAACAAGAGTCTCCAAAGGCATTGGCAGGACTGCTGCTTAGGTAGCAAAAAACTGGACAAGAGGAGAGGAAAACAGAAGGAAGAAAAGAAAAGGAGAGTTGTTACAGAGAGAAAGAGAGAGCAGAGAGTGGGAGGAAGGGGAAGACAGAAGGGAAAGAGAGGAAGGGAAGAAAAGATAAGGAAAGATGGAGAGAGCAGGAAAGACAGGAAGTTAGTAAGGACAAGGCCCCTAAAACTGGGGGCTTTCTCTATTATTATCATAATAATGCCATTATTACACTGGAGGGGAGGTGGCATTGGTTTAATTAAAGAGATGAATTTTAGAGTTAGACTACACTTGGGTTCAAGTTCTGACTCCTGCAATGACTATTATGATGTCCCTAGGCAACTCTCTCAAACTTAGTTTATTTTTAATTATAAAACAAAGATAACATCTCCTCTCCAAAGTTTTTGTAATTTATATTAATAATACAAATTACCTAGCACAGAGTAAGTGCACAACATTGTTATTTATAAGTGATATATAGTAATCATCCTTCATTTACCAGTATTGATATTAGCTGCATCAAATAAAGAACACACAAAGAAAGTTTTATATGTTTTAGAATACTGGTTCCTGTATCCCTGTCAGCCTCATATACCAGCCATTAATTTCTGCTGCAACATGTATGAGTGCTAATGGCCATGGACCCTATATTTTGGCATCTCACCCTGTTCACTTTATTGCTTCCTACCAGTAGATGAAGTAATAAATGGAAACAGCACAAGGACATCATTGAGACTTCCTGGCTTGTCCTCTGTTTTAGGACTTCCTTTGTCTCTGTACACTAAAAATATTGAAAGCTTTTTTGAGGCCACAATCTTCAGAAATTTTGAAAATTCCATGACCTATGTATCTACTAACTTACTCATCTGTGCCCAAATGATTCCCACTTTAATTAACCCCCATGACTGCTCTGTGTATTCTAAGAGAAGAAGATATGTGTTAGAAAATAAGCATTTCCAGCCTAGATCTCTAGAGAGGCAGTGAGGCCTGCTGGAAGACAAATTGCACTGTAAGCCTGAATTCTTAAATGAAGAATATAAATGAATGAAAAAAAAAAAGACACAGGCATCCTTTTCAGAATTAATACATACAATCTATNCCAGCCTAGATCTCTAGAGAGGCAGTGAGGCCTGCTGGAAGACAAATTGCACTGTAAGCCTGAATTCTTAAATGAAGAATATAAATGAATGAAAAAAAAAAAGACACAGGCATCCTTTTCAGAATTAATACATACAATCTATTCATGTACAGAATCACTCCACTTGCATCATTTCTTTTTTAAAATTTTCTTATGACTCATTCAACTAGCAAAATTTTATTGAGCTAATTGGGGGAATGATCGTGTCACTAGGGAAAGGAAAGGGTTATGACAATACATGACCTTTGCTGTCAAGAAATTTGTGGTCTATTTACAACCCTTCAGGTGATTTAGTTTTTTCACATAGTGTGTAATAATTGACATCATTTAATTTATACCTATCGGGTCAGCCCTGAGATTCCTTACAAGCCCACTCTGTTCATATCACTAAGATAAATGACAAGGAATAGTTTGGGACAGCACTGTCTGGTGGAAATAAAATAGTATAGACAAAAATTACATGGATAATCTTTAAATTTTCTAGTAGTCATAAAAAGTTTAAAAAACAAGTCAAATTAATTTAAAAGCTAGTTTATTTAATTGTATCTAAACTATTATCTTTTCAACATGAAATTAGTATAAAATGTATTGATAAATATTTACATTTTGCTTTGCATTAAGTTTTCAAAATCCAGTGTGTATTTTTCATATGTATAGCATATCACAACTTGGAGCAACCACACTTCAAACAACCATATGTGATTAGTGGCTCTGTATTAACATAGATCAAGCATTTCCTTTGAGTTGCCAAGTAGTTTATTTATTTCCATTATCAAACGATACTCAACCCTTCTACCTCAGCATTTACCCTTATATTTAAATCTCCGTTATTTTAAGGAACAGAGAGGTGTGTCCATATTTGATAATGCCAGGGACAACAAGGTAGGACTCAATTTTCTTGAATATATATTCAGTGTTTTAACTGGTAACCCATGATGCTTTGATATTGTCTTACTAGCAGTATTTAGATATGTTTAACATTCATGGTAGGAGAACCATAATGGCAACATAAAATTATGGTCTTTGAAAGGAAATGTCAACGGGTGCTGTAAGCCACTGAAAGAACACCCAGAGTTTAGGAAAGCAAAGGATATAATTGTTGTACTCAGGGCAGCATTTAACTGGGTAATGCCCTTCTAGTTACCTTTCAAGACCACCAACAGTGGCATTCTCATATTTATATACTGCTTTGATGAGAACATGGAGCTGTATCTTCAGTTAAAATATATTACCATAATTGACTAGGAAATAGACCATCCACACAACCTTTAATTCCATTTCTCTGGCTTGTTCTGATCTTCCTTAGGGCTCCTCACAGTGCCGCTCAGAATCCCTAACATAAATGTCATAGCTACGGATGGTAGGAATGTACAATGTGAACCTTGGCAATTGTCAAGAATTGTTGTGAGTCTGGGATTTTACTTTGCTTCCAATCGATTAACTTAGTTTGCCATTGTTTCATAGTTGCTAGCAGATGGCCAGAGACTCCTGGGTTAGGAACAAAGGGCTTTATTACACTGATTACATGTTCTCTTCAGTTCCCCTTGCCTCTCAAGTTCCGTAGGGTGATATCCAAATGGATGTTGTGTTCACTGTGAGGACACATTACATCTTAAGAATTTCAGGTTATGGAACTCTCAGTCTTCCAAAAATTTTTTTGGTAAACCTGCTGCTGCTGCTGCTGCTAAGTCACTTCAGTCGTGTCCAACTCTGTGCGACCCCAGAGATGGCAGCCCACCAGGCTCCCCCGTCCCTGGGATTCTTCAGGCAAGAACACTGGAGTGGGTTGCCATTTCCTTCTCCAATGCATGAAAGTGAAAAGTGAAAGTGAAGACGTGTTGGACTCTTAGCGACCCCATGGACTACAGCCAACCAGGCTCCTCCATCCATGGGATTTTCCAGGCAAGAGTACTGGTGTGGGGTGCCATTGCCTTCTCTGTATCATCCTGGAGAGCAGGATAATAACAAATCTTTCCTCTGCCCTAAAAGGGAAGATATTTTCTCCATCTTTCAAGATTATTCACCATACAAATACTCTTGAAAAGATACTTAGGGACAAAAGCTATCAATGGCTTTGCTCAGAAAATATACAGAAATGAGAAGAATCCATGGAGAAATATCTCATTACACCCTTGTATTAAAACCCCTCACTGGCTCTTTGTTATCTATTGGATAAACTCCTCATCTTGTCACAGTAATCAGTATTTATTTATTGCTTGTTATTAGACTTGAACCATTATCAGATATTTGCAAAAACTAAGATCTAACAGATATAAAAGATAAGCAAGGTAAAAATTAAAAGGACAATTCTAGTCATTCCCATAAATAAGTATTTAAAGAATTAATGAATCTTGTTATGACATCTTAGTTTTCTCAAACTCGAACAATCCTAAAATCTGCAAGAATTCAGGTTTCGCTTATCATTACATTTCCTTACTTTGTGCCCTGATTTGAGTTTCAGAAAATATAACTAATAGGATGATATTTAATCTCATGTGTTCATAGGACATTATATCACATTCCTCATTTTTTTCTAACAGAGTGATAAGTATATTTCAAAAAATATATCTAGGTTGTACAAACTCATACTGAAAGCTTCCTATGTGTGTAGATTATATTTATATACCTAAGGAACTATTGTGTGAGTTACTAGTACTCATTACCCTATATTGAATCTACAACTTTTTAAACAGCTGTGCAGAGAGCTATGTTGTTTAGGATAGTTAAGGAAGTTGGAAACCACATCCAATTTAAGCTTTCAGGAGAATATAGGTCATAGAGGTCATTCTTTAAAATGCTATTGGAAAGCAGTCCTAGAACTGTTGCCCAACTAGGACCTCCTTTGGAAGACCAGTCAACTTGTGCTGTACTTTGTGATTTGTGGAGACCTCAGAGAGACCCAGGTTTGGCTCATTTTCAGCTGACCATAAGAAGACTTGAGAGTAGACTGTCTCAGGCAATAGTCCTACCCACTGAATGAATCACGGACTATTTCTTGCAGCTTCTTGGTGTTTTTGAGTGACTTAGTCATCAAAATCTTGTCCTTAATGGAATCAGTTCTCAAAGTTCACATAGATTGTACTTCTATTGTAGACTGATAATTTTCCACTCTAATGCAAAATACTCAACCAGCATTTTAAAAGTCATCATTGATGACCATACCGTCTGTATAAAAGAATATTGGATGAAAGTTAGCTTTTGAAGCACGTCTTAGTTTCACTGCTAGTTAACTCGAGCCACTAGTCACTGTAGCTGTCTGGTTTCCTACTTAAAAAATGGCCAGAGCTGAAAGGGAGCTGTGATTCAGTGACCTCTCATGTCTTTCTAGTCTTACCTTTGTAGACTTCTATCTCATTTAAGATCTAGTCTTGGAGAGCGTGTACTGAAAAGAGCACATCTAGATGCTTTTCCATTTCAGCTGCTGTTGCTAGTTTATGGAGTAAGATACTTGTAGTCCTGTTCAGAAAGCATCATGTATAGAGCTTAAGAAATGTGTGCGGCCATTTGTCAGCATCAGTATCCCTTCTGTGACACTTGGATTGCACAACTAGTTTTTCTTCTTTTGGGGTGACTCAAGTTTTCAGGGTGTTCCTCCTGGGTGACATGTCACATGGGAATATGAAGTGTAAGGCAGATATTGTCAGTTTAACCAGAAAGTAAAGGAAAAATACAATCACCCTCCAGTCCACTCATTCTGAATCTTCTCACAGGATCAAAGAGAAACTCAGAGATAGATTTCTTGCAATTTTCCCCTTTGATAGAGTGGGATACCTCAGTCAGATGAATAATACATGTCCTTCAAGCAACACAAACTTAAAAGAATCTGGCATTTACAAAGCAGCTTTACTGGTGGGAAGAGTAAAGGCTTTGAATATTCTGTCACTTTGAAAAGAGGTTCTGTGTCACCCTATCAGGTCACACAAACCATCTGATCAACTGCCACTTGATAGAAGTATTTATTAAAGTCAGAATAGGGAAAAATCAGTTTGAGGAATGGAAACAGGCTGAAAGATTTATTTTTAAACCTCTAGGAATAGAAAGGGGTGAGATTTCTGTTTCTAGAGTGAAATAAAATATGAAATTTGGTTTTGATTCAATAGAGGAAAAACATAAATCCTAAAACAGTGAACTGTTTTTAAGTCTTAAGAATTTTGCTTCCACAAAAATGGAGTGGGGGTACTTTATCCTATTCCAAATAAATGCAGCTAATAACTCTAGGTATTATGTAGGAAACAAATATAAGAAGACTGAAAAGTAGAAAGAAGAAAGTTTGCTAACTGACTTCAGAACACAAGGAATAACACGGTAGTGACTTCCTTGAGTTTTCTTTTTTGCCCTTATATTTGCAAAGAGATGGTCACAACTGAGTGACTAACACTTTAACTTCACTTTTTAAGACTTGGAGCTGAAGAAATTGTTAACCCAGGAATACCAGCAGGTGTAGCCCCCAAAAGACCCCTCAGAATCCTACTCTCTCAGGTCAAAGTACCATGAATAAGGCAGACTGGAAAAATGTAAAACTGTTTCATAATAACTGCTCTACTCTAGACAAATAACACAGAAAAAACTGAGGTTCCCACCTCTACCTATGCCAGCAAAGGCTGAGTGGAGAAACCAGACTTCATTCTGTCCTAGCTATAATGAGGTATTCCCTACACTCCCACGAAGGTCATGTCAGAGAAGGTCAAGTATGGACCTGCGGCTTCCACAACCCTCACCAGTGATGGTGAGAATGGCCAGCATCCCTGTCATGGAAACCACATGGCAAGCCTGGACTTCTTCTAAGCCAACAATAATGAGGTACTCTTCAGTCTTCACTGGGGTGAATCAGAAGAAGCCTAGTGTAGATCCAGGACTTTCACTATCAACCAACAACATTGAAGCCACTCACACTGTGGTGTCAGTGAGAAGAAATGGGGAGCTGGAACTACCATACCCATCAAGCAGTTGCAAGGTTCCCCTTATATCTGGTGGCAAGGGCTTCCCAGACCCAGGTTCAATCCTGGGTCGGGACAATTCCCTGGAGAAGGGAATAATAACCTACTCCTTGCCTGGAGTAGAACCTACATTCTTGCCTGGAGAATCCCATAGACAAAGGATCCTGGTGGGCTACAGTCCATGAGTAGAGTACAGTAGAGTAGAGTAGGTCCACAGAGTCGAACATGACTGAGCGACTAAGCACACACACTGAAGACTGTCTAGGGAATCTGGACTTCTGCCTTCACCTGGCAGGAAAGAGGCAGATACTGAATCAGTGTCAGAGAAATCCACCTGAAACACAAGGCTAAAGTAAGATTCAAAGTCTTCTAACAGAAAATTAATATCATCCACAGTCTTAAAACTTAAATTATTGCTATAAACATAGTCTGATAATTTAAGTTTCAATGAAATTTCTACATTTCAATTTAAAAAATCAAGCATATGCCAAACCAAGAAGTTATCAAACTGACTGAAATAAAAGATAATTGATGCATTACCAGCACCAAGATAACAGAGATGTTAGAATTATCTGACAAAGATATCAATATTGGCCACAAAAAAAAAAAAAAGCTTTAATAAGCAATTATCAGTTCAGTTCAGTCACTCAGTCATGTCCGACTCTTTGCGATCCCATGAATCTCAGCACGCCAGGCCTCCCTGTCCATCACCATCTCCCGGAGTTCACTCAGACTCACGTCCATCAAGTCCGTGATGCCATCCAGCCATCTCATCCTCTGTCATCCCCTTCTCCTCCTGCCCCCAATCCTTCCCAGCATCTGAGTCTTTTCCAATGAGTCAACTCTTTGCATGAGGTGGCCAAAGTACTGGAATTTCAGCTTTAACATCATTCTTTCCAAAGAAATCCCAGGGTTGATTTCCTTTAAGATGGACTGCTTGGATCTCCTTGCAGTCCAAGGGACTCTCAAGAGTCTTCTCTAACACCACAGTTCAAAAGCATCAATTCTTAGGCACTCAGCCCTCTTCACACTTATGAACATGCTTGAAACAAATTTTAAAAATGGAAAATAGCAATGAAATAGGAAGTTGTAATAAAGACATATAGAAAATCAGTAACATAAAGATAGCAGAAAAATTTCCAAAAACTTGGAAACTAAATAACACACTTCTAAATAATCCATAGGTCAAAGAGGAAATCTTAAGGAATAAAACAAAATAATACATTGAACTGAATAAAAATGAAGACACAACATGAAAATAAAAGATATAACTAAGAGCTGAGAAGGAAATTTGCAGCATGAACTGTATATATTAGAAAGAAAAAGAAATTTTAGTTAGCTCCCTTGTCAAGATCATAGAAAAGCAAAATAAACCCTAAACAAGAAGAAGACAGGAAATAATAAAAATAAGATCAGAAATGAAATTGCAAACAGAAAAAATAGTAGAAAAATCAATAAGCAGAGAGCTAGTTCATTGCAAAGATCACAGAAGAAAATGACAGACTTCTAGCAAGACTGCTGCTGCTGCTGCTGCTAAGTCGCTTCAGTCGTGTCCGACTCTGTGCGAAGAGAAGACATAAATTACCCATATCAGGAGTGTAACAGAATATTACTATTGACCTTCTAGACATCAAAAGAAAAATAAAAGAATACTACAAAAATCCTTACACACATAAATTTGACATCTTAGGTGAAATGAATCAATTCCTTAGAAAAGATAAACTATTGAAGCTTATTCAGTATGAAATAGATGATTTGAATAGGCCCTCAAAATGGCTGGGCATTACCTTGTATTTAGTAACAATTGTTCAAATAAATGGCATAGATCATTTACGGAAGGATCAGATACTCACCACTATATTTTTTCCCTGAGGCTATAAAGTGCTTTCTCTTGGGAAACAGATCCCTTGTTCAGTCAACGGATTTTGAGTCTAAGCCCTTACTCAGGGAAACATGTAAGGAGTATGAGAGCTCATCCGGTCTTCACATTTTTTGGTTATATACTAAACAATACCCTTGTTGTCTATGCATCTGCCTTCTTCCAATAATAGTATATTATACTGAGCATTTTTAATTGATTTTGTTAAATCAAGTCCTCCCAGCTGTCATGAGAACCAAACAGCCCTTTATAGTAATTACACTTTCTTGACTTTTGATTATTAAATACTGTTACCTGTTCTTTGCTACTTCAGGACTCTGTCATTCCCAGCTCTGCTTAAAAACTTCAATCTGTTAATAGCATGATTTCTATAAGGCTCAATGTACCAAAGATAACCATCTCTGACCTTGATACTGCTGTCTCTACACACACACATCTTCCTTATTATGTTCTTAAGTATAGTGCCCTATGGGCCCTCCCAAGGAAGTTATTAGAACAAACCTATGAGGAAGTAATCAGGGTACAGTAGGAGAAGAAACTCAATTAATATGTGATTTTAGCACCTGATTATATGGAGAACACTGGAGCACAAATTACTTCGCAAAATTGTTGCATCTCAATGCATAAAAGCTGAGCTTTTTTTTTTTTTTTTTTTTTTTAACCCTTATCAGTCAGTTCTGGCTGTCTTCCTCCACTGGGAAGAGTGCCATGACCTTCCAGGAGTCCTGGGGTAGGATGCCTCCTTTTGGCCAAAGATAGTTCTTCAGAGAAATGCATGGATGTGAGTTATTACCAGCCAACACTCATAGTAGCTGCCATATGGGTTCCCTAACCAAATAGTTTTAGGCAGGGCACCATGTTACTGCAGTTTGGGGGCTACACTGGTAAGACCAAGCTGCATAGCATCATGGCTTTGAGCTTGGATGTACAAAATGACTAGAACTATTTAGCAGCTTCAATGCAAGGGTTAAACAAAAGGAAAGAAGCAGAAATGATATAGTACAGAATTACTGGGGAATAGGACTTTAGAATTCAGATATGGCCTAGTCAACTACTAATATCCTTTTTTTTAATACTTACTATTTCATTTTTCTTTTGAATATATATTCACAAACATTCAAAATTTTAAAATGTGGAAAAGCATTAACTTTGCATATTTTTTCTTTCTTTCTTTCCTTTTCTCTCAAAATATTTGTTAGTTTTGTTTTCATTGCTTTATTCCCCACTTGGCACCTTGCTTTAGTTTTGTTTTCCAGTTTGCGCTTTAGTTTTGTTTTTAACTGGCAAATATAATTTTTTATTTCCTTTGTTCACCAGGTCAATCTACTATACTTAATAGTTGGACTATTTTGACTTGTCTTATGTGTGTATATGTATATGTGTATATTCCATTATTTTAATATTATCTGTCTGACGTTATAACTGCCATTTGTCTGGAGTTTATCTTTGGCTTCTTGCTTTTGGGTATTTGTTTTATGCTCACTTAATGCTATAAAAAAACACTTGTGGATCTTTGTTCCTGACCAGAGATCAAGCCCTGAGCCTTCAGAGTGGGAGCACTGATTCCAAGACCCTAGACTACCAGAGAACTAACCCTAGGGAGTATCAAATAGTGAGAACTCACACAAAGGAAACCACTTGAGTACAAGACCTGGTATCACCCAACCACCAAAAGCACCCTGTGCAGGATTCCTCATCTAAACAACAAACAAAGCAAAAATACAAATCCAATCAGCAGCAGACAGGATTACCACCTCACTCAGCCTTGCCCAACAGAGGAAAAGCAAAAAACAAACAAAACAAAACAACAAAAATCACACCCTATATGAAGCTTACACAACCCACTGGACCAACCTTAGAGGGTAGAAACCAAAAGGAAGAAAGAATTTAACCTTGAAGCCTGGGAAATGGAGACTTCAAACACAATAAGTTAAAAAAAAAAAATAATAATGAAAAGGGAGAGAAATACTAAACAAATGAAGGAACAAATTAGAAACACAGAAGTTCAAATAAATGAAGAGGAAATAGCAAACTCCCTGAAAAAGAATTCAGAATAATGAAAGTAAAAACAATAAAAACCTTAAAAACAAAATGGAGAAAATGGAAGAATCAATTAACAAATAGAGTAATAAAAAGAATAATTAAGAGAATAAACATACAGAGACAAACAACAAAATTACTAAAATTAAAAATACTCTGGAAAGAATCAACAGCAGAATACATAAAGAAGGTTCCCCTTTCTCCACATCCCCTCCAGCATTTATTGCTTGCAGACTTTTGGATCACAGCAATTCTGACTGGTGTGAAATGGTACCTTATTGTGGTTTTGATTTGCATTTCTCTGATGATGAGTGATGTTGAGCATCTTCTCATGTGTTTGTTAGCCATCCGTATGTCTTCTTTGGAGAAATGTCTATTGAGTTCTTTGGCCCATTTTTTNCTTAAGATTCCCCCCTTGCAAAGCTGTTTCATGAGAAGTCGGACTCCAGCTCAAGAATTTCAATGACCATAGGTGGCACAAATCTGATATTGCTCCATAGCTTTGGACAATTTTTAACATCACCTCTTGACCAGCACACCTGTGTAGGGAGGGTATCTGTAAGGTTCACCGCTATATGAGATGCCTTGACAATTTTACTCTCAGGCTCAGGGCATGGTCTCCCTCCTTGATAAAGATTGCTAGGATAGTGGAAGACTTATGTTATGGTGTCCCAGCCTAGGGAGCCAACCGTGTAACAGTCTCCCAGACCTTAGTAGCCTGATATCTGAAACTTCAAGTCCCCTACTCTTGAGCATGTATCTCAGTGCCTTTAGCACAGGCTCATCAGACTNAAAGCTGTGGTACATATACACAATGGAGTATTAGCCATTAAAAAGAATACATTTGAATCAGTTCTAATGAGATAGATGAAACTGGAGTCGATTATACAGAGTGAAGTAAGCCAGAAAGAAAAACACCAATACAGTATACTGACACATATATATGGCTGACACATATCTGTCTCTTATACACATCTACCAAAGTTAACCCATGGATCTAAGTGAGGAAAATATATCTTGGGAATTTTCGGGTCTCCTCTATTGTAACGCTCTGCTTGGGACCTAGAGTCCATAATGGGCATATATAATATTCCCTGAAAGATAGTAATTAAATGTCTCATCATTCCTCACTCCTCCAACATATACTGTTGGTTTTCATTATTCATAGTTGTTTTGCCCTAGAAGTCACCAGAAACATTGAATTAGCAAACACTGAACCATTGCTCCTAGGGGAAATACAAAGTTATGTTCCTATGAGCTTCTGGACACGATAGTTTTATCAACCAATCAATACACAATTTTGTTTCATCTGTGTTTCTATTTAAAGACATCTTATTTACTATATACTGTTTGATCACTTATATTGAAATTGAACTTACAGTCAACTGTCTAATTCATAATCTATACAAAACTTCTCTATCACAGGTATTTTCTCCACAGCTCTCTTGCTTATAGGAACACTAGACAGCACTTCCACACTACTCACAGGAGCTATTTTAAACAGTGAAGTTACAAAAAAAAAGGGGGGGTGGCAGAAAAATGACCACTAAATAGACTAAGGAAAGAATACCTGTTAACAGTGTGAGAGCTGAAATAAGAATGCAAAGCATTGCCTGAGTGACCTGAGCTGGGGATATGAGCTGTGGTCTACTCAAATTTTTCATAGTTCTGCGCATGAATACAAATGACTATGAATCACCATGAATGCTGATTTTGAAGTTGCAAGAAGTTTGTAGCAAGTAGCAGATTGGCAAATACAGAATCCACAGTTAGGGAGAATTGACTATATACCTCCCTGCTAGCTTCTTACTCCTCATTTCCTAAAGATATCTAAACATCCCACTTCCTAATGTCAATATCCTTAATTTCCAAGTTTTGAATCCTACAGTGTACAGATTCAAAACTTATATTTTACAAATGGTCTTGTAATATGCCGCCAAATTTAACTCAATTTGACCCCTACCTTAGTGAGCACTGGCTTCCCTGTGGCTCAGCTGGTAAAGAATCCACCTACAATGTGGGAGACCTGGGTTCGAACCCTGGGTTGGGAAGATCCCCTGGGGAAGAGAACAGCTACCCACTCCAGTATTCCGGCCTGGAGAATTCCATGGACTGTATAGTCGATGGAATTGCAAAGAGTCGGACATGACTGAGCGACTTTCACTTCCTTCTTTCCTTAGGGAGCGCTATAACCTAGAAGACTCCAGTCCTGTTCCCTTTAAATCCTAACACTTGGAACCATTCATACAATCGATTTATTAGTGTGTAAATCAGAGTTCATTTCTCTAGTACCCAAGTTTTTGTATACTTCTATAGAAAAATGAGAATATCAATTATACAGACATTCTTTAAAGGAATTTGAAAAGTAATGAAAGTCAGGTACTCGCTGATGGTCTAGTGGTTAGCAGTCTGCACTTTCACTGCTGAGGGCCTGAGTTCAATCCCTGAGGATCTCAGATCCCACAATCCATGTGGTGTGGCCAAAAAACAACAAAAAACAAAAACTAACGAAAGTCAAACTGAGGAGAAGGCTAATATATAAGATGTATAAATGCGGATTTTATTATTCAGTTTTAACCATGTCACTTCATTTATTGGTGGCACATTTTAATGGTTGGTATTGTGAGCAGTCTATCATGATTACAAGAAAAGGATTTAGGTTTTTCAAGGAAGAAGTAAGTTTTTTTTTTAACAGTTTCACAGTGGTGTGATGGTGAGGATCCTGGTGCCCAATGTTCATTTCCCAGTAAATACAATAGATGTTGCTTGTTATTCCTTTTCAGAATAGCACCTTAGATTTCCATTCAAATTTAAGCCAAATCTGTGATAATAATAGAAGTCAATGTTCCTTTGTTTCTTTCGAGCCACCTAAAAAAGCATCTCGTCTTGCAATAGACCTTTCGTACTAAAATGTTATTAGAAATTAATTCATAACAAAGGGTCTGAGGCTTAGGAGACATGGAAAAAATCAACACTGTGACATCTATAGTGAGAGTGTTGCAAAATGGAACTTAGAATTTCAAGCAAAGCTGTAATAGAAAATCCATAGAAGTTGATTCTGGCTCTGTTTTGAACCCATTCCCTGAAAAGTTGATGGTAAACCATAGCCTACAGTTCTCAAGGAGAAAGCCATATGGTCTTCTTGATCAACTTTGCAGGGATATGTTGATCATATCCCTTATGCTATATCAATGGATATGACTGGATATATTCGATTTTCCTAAGCAAATTAAAATAAGAACTGTTTATATTTACAGTGACTTTTTGTTGGTGGCTATACACTTATTTCTGTTTTTGTGATTACTGAATCTTTCCAGGGTTCAGTTCAGTTCAGTTCATTTCAGTTCAGTCGCTCAGTCGTGTCCGGCTCTTTGTGACCCCATGAATTGCACCATGCCAGGCCTCCCTGTCCATTACCAACTCCCGGACACGGAGTCCATCGAGTCGGTGATGCCATCCAGCCATCTCATCCTCTGTCGTCCCCAGAGTTAACTAGCAGTTAATGAGTATTTATCATGTGTCCACCTTGTGTGAGGCTCAGTGAGAGGTGAAGTCATTTACAAAGCCCCTGCCTTCAATGTAATGTAAAGCTGTGCTGTCCAATACAATAGCCACTACTCATAGCTGAATTTTTAATCTCTTTAAACTTAAATATATGTGGAGAAGGGAGAGAGCTTTCCAGCTGGTATTAGTGGTAAAGAATTCACCTGCCAGTGCAGGAGACTCAAAAGAGGGAAGATGCCCTGGAGAAGAGCGTGGCAAACTCTACAGTATTCTTGCCTGGGAAGAATGGACAGGGGAGCCTGGCAGGCTACAGTCAGTGGAGTTGCAAAGAGTCAGATAAGACTGAGCATGCATACACACACGTGGGGAAGGGAGGCAGGAGTCTGAGGTCTCTCTGTTGGAGGAAATGAATCAATGAGTATGATTTCTCTGATTCTAAGCACTTTCTGTTACTCATATAAGGTGTTCTTGGATTCACCTCATTTTGCATACTTCCTGAATGACCCTTCCTTATTTACCTAACCTAATGTCCTTTTTGGTTTTTGAAATGACTTTTCACAGAGCTCATAATATCCTTTTCAATTTTTAATTATTTCATTTCTCTCTTTGCAGTTTCTTTTCTCCAAACTATCTTTAGTTTATATCTCTGCCATTTCAGTCCTACACACACACACACACACACACACACACACACACAGCTACTAATTGTGCACCTAATATATGTTCACTAAAATATTTCACCCCAACACCTAGCACAGTACTCAACAAATGGTAGGTTAACCATCAGGAAATCCTCCTAATGGTTTAGAAGCAGACCCTTACAAAGTGAAATGATAACTGACCTACCTCAAGGTATGAGAAAAATGTTCAACATTTTAAAAAGTCTGTTGAAAATACAAAATATAACCCAATTTCCTATTATTTAAAAGTATTCTTTCCAAATCATTTTTTTAAATGTCGTGTGAATTTTATGCTATAATTTCTGACCTTACAAAATTGCCTTTAAAAATGACATATAGAAAGCACACATTTTCTATTTGATAATTATCTCATCTTTCTTCATTGGATTTCCCCAGTGGCTCAGCAGGTAAAGAATCCTCCTGCAATGCAGGAGACATAGAAGACACAGGTTCAATCCTTGGACTGGAAAGATCCCGTGGAGATGAAAATGGCAATCTACTCCAGTATTCTTGCCTGGAGAATTCCATGGACAGAGGAGCCTGGCAGGATACAGTCCATGGGGTCACAAAGTGTTGGACATGACTGAGCACATGGCATATAAGACATATTCTTCACAACTACATACTCATTCCCAATGTGTACCACTGTCAGGGATATACTATCCTGTGTGATGATGGTCACTACAGTATATTAAAACTCAACTGTAGTTTAACAAAGTTGTGCCAGTTCATACATATTCTTATTAAATGTTTGTATTTGCTACTGTTGTTACTAATCTTTATACATTTTTAACAGTGTTAAATTTTCTTTGAACTCTGTCATTAATGAATTATTAAATAATAATCTCAGTAGCAATTCTTTGTAAAATTTTCTCTACAATTCAGATAAAAGTATGAATTCACTGAGTGTAACTGCTGATACATTTAGCACAGTCATCCTCCAGATTCAGAAGTTCAGTTATTCACAGTCCTAGACATTTGCTTTGCTGTGAACTAACACACAACTTCGTTTCATTGTTTGCTTTTACTCTGGCAGCTCCTTCCATCTGTAGCTTATTCTGCCTTCCTTGTTACAAAAAAATTTATAAAGCATTGAAGAAAGGCATTAAAGACAGATAAGCATCCAACAGAGCCTTCTAGGAAATAAGAGAAAAATTTTCAAAATAGAGATGCTTTCTTACACTGTTGGTGAGAACATAACTTACTATATTTTTTACAAATGCAGTTTGACAGTGGACCTCAAGAAGCCCTTTTTTGAACGCTTTTGGAATTTTGCTTTTAATTTTTTTTTCCCTAACAAAAAGAGTAGGTACTTGAATAGCCATCCAACTGCATAGACCAAATAAATCAAGGATTTTCCTACTTGATGGGGCTTGCAGATAACAACTCCAGGTCTAAGAAGCAGAATCAGTTGGATTATTCAGTCTTTACCTTTCTTATGTCCCCAAAGTGGGGCATATTCTGATGCAATAGGAGTTTAGTTTACATTTAATAACCATTCCCAAAGAATCTGTCCCTCTTGAAAAGTTCATTTTTCACTGTTGAGGAAAATGAATGAAGAAACACAAGTTTATTTGGAAAAGTCTGATAATGAGTGATGTTGACCATCTTTTCATGTTTTTGTTAGCCATCCATATGTCTTCTTTGGAGAAATGTCTATTTAGTTCTTTGGCCCATTTTTTGATTGNAGGGGTAGATGATCATGAATAAGCCATTGAGGGGTCAGGATATGTGAAGACATTTTGATTGGCCTGCAGGAGAATGAAACACACCTTACTGTTTCCTCACCCTCATTCATAAGGTAGTGATATGTACTGTCAATCAATAAGCTGATATGTTAAGTCAAGATATGAAAACTGTGCAGAATGGCAAATTGCCATGGACACCAGATTTGTCCTTGAAATACAGTGATTCAGTTATGTGGCAACAGAAGTATGTTCTGTGTTTTCTGAACCATGCCCAAGACAACTGCCAAAGGACTCAAGCCATCCCCTGGAGTTCCCAAGTGAGGGATTGGCAAATTGTTGTGAGACTGAAAAATTGATCATATTGACCCCCTCACTCTGAGTGAGTGTTCAAAATATGCCTTGATTTTTCTGGATACTGTATCTGGCCTACCTCAAGCTTTACATTGCCAAGAAAACAAGACCACCATCATTAGAGGATTATGCTGTGCTGTGCTTAGTCACTCAGTCATGTCCAACTCTTTGTGATCTCATGGACTGCAGCCTGCCAGGCTCCTCTGTCCATGGGATTATCCAGGCTAGAATACTGGAGTGGGATGCCATATCCTGCTCCAGGTGATCTTTCCAACCAAGGGATTGAACCCAGTTATCCCACATTGCAGGCAGATTTTTTACCATCTGAGCAACCAGGGAAGCAGAATTCCATGTACAGATACACTCAATGAGTAGCTAGAAATTGGGAGTAGGGCTTGATGCCCTGTATGTCAGATGGGACCCCACAGAGATACTCAATGCCCTAAATGTATGAAAATTTTGGGAAACAGCTAGTGCTTCAACTTTCATCATGGATCAATATGCAATGCACTGAGAACACCAAGCCCCATTATCCCAGGGAGCAGAATTATCTCCTCTAGTTTGCAATGAGACATACCACAGGGATGCTTGAGATACTTTTCACTTTGGGGTGAGAGCAAACTACTATCTCCCCTGGGACCCCATTTTCTTACTCCAAACCTTTTGAAATGCACTATACTTAGAATAGAACATTGAAAGAGAGAGGTTCCTGGTCTGGCATATCCTGCCCCCAGTCCATCTGGTCACATCTGACAGTGCTGCCTCCCCAGGACAACACATGTGGTATGCACAACCAAGACAAGTTCCTTAAACTGCCAACCTCCCTCTGTTCAAGGCCAGATGAGCATGTTCTATTTTCTGCTGGAATAGTCATTTGTCTTTGTCTCCTTACTGCCACTGTCCTGTTCTCTTCAGCTTGCCTGGAGGACATGGCATACAGAGAAGCTCCTACTAAACTCACCCCACAAGACTTAAATGGTAGCTAATAAAGTCTGTCTTTACTGAACACAAAGATGTCTCTAAAGGAAAAAGTTATGATCCAAAATAGGTTGGGCTTGGATTTATTACTGCTTTAAAAGGAGTTACTTGTGACATTATCCAAACAGAATGTTTTGTGCTCATGCCTAATGAAACTTCTAATGTATCATCTTTATTCATTCACATGAGGAGATAAGTGAATGCCCTGAGTGATCTTTCCTGAGTCTAAGGAACTTAAGAAATCAGTCGTTCAGATCTTAGGATTCTTGGTGGAAAACATTGCTGTCTATCATGGGAATCATTATCTGAATTTTTGTTTTTGTATGTGCCTAATATCATTGTAAGGACTGATGCTAAAGCTGAAGCTCCAGTACTTTGGTAAACCTGATACGAAGAATTTATTCATTGAAAAAGACCCACCCTGATGCTGCAAAAGACTGAGGGTGAGAGGAGAAAGGGACAACAGAGGATGAGATCGTTGGATGGCATCACCGACTAAATGGACATGAGTTTTAGCAAGATCGGGAGTTCGTGATGGACAGGGAAGCCTGGTATGCTATATATACTCCGTGGGGTCACAAAGAGTTGGATACAACTGAGAGACTGAACTGAACTGAACAGAATATCATTGTTATTATTGTATCCACTTCCAATGGAGTCAGAGAGCTGCTGAAAACAAACTGCCTCCATCCTAGGAAAACTCCTTGCATACCATTTAGAGTACAGTGATGAAGCAGGGTATGTGAGATTATAAGAGCTGGTCACAAGAGTTGGAGTATTGAAGAAGATCATGGAGAGGATATAACCACTGGTTGACACTTGGGCTGGACCCTGGCAATAGGAAGCTCCTCATTCCAACCATGTGTCCTTGGAATATACATTCGATCTAACATTCCTGCAGTAGGAGCTGTTTGTAATGATGACCCTGTATGCAAGACAGCAAAAAAGACACAGATGTATAGAACGGACTTTTGGCCTCTGAGGGAGAGGGCGAGGGTGGGATGATTTGGGAGAATGGCATTGAAACATGTATACTATCATCTAAGAAATGAAGCGCCAACTATGTTCGATACAGGATACAGGATGCTTGGGGCTGGTGCATGAGGGTGATCCAGAGATGATATGGGGTGGGAGGTGGGAAGAGGGTTCAGGATTGGGAGCTCGTATTCCCCCGTGGCAGATTCATGTCAATGTATGGCAAAACCAATACAGTATTGTAAAGTAAAATAAAGTAAAAATAAAATTTTTTTAAAAAGAAAAGTCTGCACAGATATCTGGGCTTCCCTGGTGGCTCAGAGGATAAAGAATCTGGCTGCAATGCCAGAGACCCGGGTTGGATCCCTGGGTCAAAAAGACCCCCTGGATAAAGAAATGACAATCCAATCCAGTGTTCTTTCCTGCAGAATTCCATGGACAGAGAGCCTGGTGGGGTACAGTCCATGGGGTCACAAAGAGTTCAACACGACTGAATAACACTTTCACTCAGTTTTCAATGCATAAATATCTGTTGACTGTAATTTAGTTATCTTTTTTTTTTTTTTTTTGCATATCTGAATCAGTTACCCACAGTTTGAAAGTGGCTACTGAAATTGTGGGTATAGATCCCCTGGAGAAGGAAATGGCAACCCACTCCGGTACTCTTGCCTGGAAAATCCCATGGACAAAGAAGCCTGGTGGACTACAGTTCACGGGGTTGCAAAGAGTCAGACACGACTGACTGAGCGACTTCACTTTCACTATATCTGTCCTACCTGAAGAGCTTAGTAAAACTATAGGTCAAATTAACCACCTAATTTTGGGGATCCCAGACTGAACTTATTGAATACTGGAAGCAGTTTTCATAATGATGAAAACTTGAATAAAGCGTTCAGGAAGGTATCCGATTCATGGATCTACTTATGTGGACCACTTATAAAGACAGGCTTTCCTCATTGCTCATTTGTTTATCTATGTCATCCTACAAGCATAGTGCTTTGTGATTTTGGTACCATATTTGTACCACACTTTATGGTACCATATTTATACCTTAATCTCAGTTGTATCTTTTTTTTTTTTTTAAGAACCCCCCTTTTAAAAATCTTCCAAATGACAGTCGATTCATGTATTAAAATATTAGCAAAATAACTGTTTCTTGTTTCATTAAGTGCCCAATAGGATTGACCAGACCAGTCTTTCACCGGTAAATTAGATAGGTTTTAGGATTAGCTGTTGCACTATATGGGCTTCCTACATGGCTCAGTGTTAAAGAAACCACCTGCTAATGCAGGAAATGTGGGTTCAATCCCTGGGTAGGGAAGATCCCTTGGAGGAGTAAATGGTAACCTACTCCAGTATTTGTGTCTGGTAAATCCCATGGGCAGAGGAACCTGGCAGGCTACAGTCCATAGCATTGCAAAGGATTGAACACGACTTAGCAACTAAACAACAAAAACAAATTACACTATATATTACACATTTGCAGCAAAACTTGACCATAATGAAATGCTTATTTGAAGGCTGTATTAACCTCTCAGTCTTTGGAGGTTAATTGGCTAGCAAAATTGCATGAACTCAGTATAGACTACCAATCATTCCTGCTACTTACTTAACCACCCTCCCTTATCAGTGGTATTGTGTGTGTGTTTACCTACCTTTTAATTTTTTCCTTAAGTGCTTGATAAATGAGAGGAATACCTTTAAAATGAGAGGAATACCTCTATTTGTGTTACACAGAAAGACTGACGTTCTTTTATACCTCTGTGTTATATTTTCATCATTCAGCTTACTATGAATATTACTCGGGGTGCTTAAAAAGAGAAGATGGGCCTGGTTATAACATTTAATGGTCTGTGTTCCTAATTATGGTTTCAAATTAACAATATAAAATTAAATTTATTGTTTTGATAAGTAGCCCTCAATTAGAATTGTTTTATAAGTAATGATCTCCTTCTGTCTTATTCAGAAACAGTAGTGTACGTTTTGCTAAAAGTTTATTTAATATAGTTGAGTTCCTTTTTGTTTATTGACCATTGGAAACATCTAGCTATATTATTTTAAATTATTGCATCTTTCCATATTGTCTGACTCAATGTAAGCTGTCTTAAGTTACTATTTGAACAAAACAAGATAAGAAAAAAGCACAATCTCAGTTTTATTTCCATATACCTCTAAGTCATCTTTTCTAGCTGGAGGGTGGGGAGAAAGTTTGAGGATAATAAAACTGGATTTCAAGAAGACCATAAGCATCAATATCATACTCAACTGTTTTTATTAAAACTCAATTTCTTTAACCTTAGTGTTCCAGTACAATAGCAAGCATGATCATTTATGTACCTACAGAGTAAAAAACCAAAATTGCTAAAAATTACAAACCAAGAGTAGCACAAGGGCTATTCGCCACAAGTTAGATAGAAAATTGTAAATAACAAAATTTTAGACACAACTATGACATTTTATTTTAATTTTATCTACATGTGACAATATTTTCATCTGTATTTAAGGTGAATAAGGTGCAAACCTTATTTTCATCTGTATTTAATAGTGTACTTCAAACAGCTTTGGATTCATCTTACTGCTGCAGTAAAAGCTATATGTTGTGAATATAGCAAGTCAAGGGAAGATGCACTGCTTTGGACATGTTTGTTTGTGCCTGTCTCCAACACTTGTGACGCTATGGACTGTAGCCTGCCAAGTTCCTCTGTCCATTGGATATGTTACAGCTCTCAAACAATTGCCCCCATGTTGAGGTTTTACGCTATACATTAGCATAAAAACAATAAATGAAATATTTCCATCTTTCCACAAGGTAAAGAGTAATTGATCCAGAAAGCTCTGTGCTTATGGATGTCAATATCAATACAAGCTCACTGTGATTATAAAGAAAGGAAGGAAGTGTGTGTGAGTGTGTGTGTTCACATGCATGTGTGGGCTTGTATGTGAGTGCAATGTCTAGTTTTTGGAGAAGCAGACTGCTAACACAGAAAAAACACTGGACAATGAGCTTGTACTTTTGCATGTGCTGTTTTTAGCTTTCATTTACTGGATATGTAACCTTGGATAAATGATTAAGTAGTCTTTTCTAAGCCCTAATTTCCTTCCATATCGACTTGTTCATGTTAAGGGGTGTTTTGTTAAGTATAAAACCATGTGTGGAAAGATTTATACAAAGGGGAATTGTTTAAAATTTTCCTTTCATTTCAGGATTAAAAATGGAAATAAGAATATTAAAGGTACAGAAAATCTTGGAACTTACTCATCCAACCTGATTTTACATTTGAGAAGAGAGACACAGAGAAGATAAACAACTTGACCAAGCTAACAATGTTCAAATATCTCATTATTTTTTGATCCAAAGCTGTTTTAATTTTTCTTTTTCTTTTTTAAATAGAAGTATAGTAGACATGCAATATTATATTAGTTTCTGATGTATAACATAGTTATTTGACATTTAAATATATTATGAGTTGATCACCATGATAAGTTTAGTAACCATCTGGCATCACACAAAGTTATTACTGTATTATTGACTATATATTACATTTCCAAGATTTATTTACTTTATAACTGAAATTTGTACCTCTTTATCTATTCTACCCAAACTTCCACCCCACCCTCACTCCTCACCCCTGGTGACAACAAGTTTGTTCTCTGTATCTATGAGTCTGTTTCTGGTTTGTTTAGTTTGCTCATTTGCTTTTTTGTTTTATTGCTCTACAATGTTATGATGGTCTCTTGCTGTACATCAATGCACAACAATCATAATTACATATATATATATATATATATATATATCCCACTCCTCTTGAGCCTCCCCTTCATTCCACCCCTCTAGGTTGTCATGAAGTGCAAGACGGGACTCCCTGTGTGATACAGCAGTTTTCCACTAGCTATTTATCTTGTAAACCATGGTGTATATTCAATGCTACTTCCTCAAGTTGTCCTCTCCTTCCCCAGCTGTGTCCACCAGACCATTCTCTATGTCTGCATCTCCATTTCTTCTAAGTATGCATTTTTAAAATTATACATATAAATTAAATCATACAATATTTGTCTTTTTACAATTATTTCACTTAATATCCTCTAGATTCATCTATGTTATCACAAATGGCAAGATTTCATGCTATTTTTGTATCTGAATAGTATTCCAATGTATATGTCTGCATATATATATATATATATATCACATCTTCTTTATCAAAGGATATGCAAGTCACTTCCAAATCTTAGCTACTGTAGGTAATGCTGCAGTGAACATAAGGGTACATATATCATTTCAAACTAGTGTTTTTGTTTCTTCTAAGAACTCAGAAGTAGAGTTGCTGGATCATATGGTAATTCTATTTTTAGTTCCTTAAGGGAACTCCATACTGTATTCTGTAGTGGAAACACCAATTTACATTCCTATGAACAGTGTTCCCTTTTCTCCACATCTTCCCCAATACTAGTTATTTGTTGTCTTTTTTATAATCTCCATTGTGGTAGCTGTGAGGTGATCTCACTGCAATTTTGATTTGCATTTCCCCAATGATCAGTGATGTTGAGTATCTTTTCATGTGCCTGTTAGCCATCTGTTTATCTTAAGAGAGATGTCTATTCAGGTTCTCTCCACATGTTTTAATCATAGTGTTTTTTTTGCAGAGCTATTTTAGAATTATAATTTTATACTCATTTCAGACAATAAAACTTAATTATTTCTATCTATGACTTATAGATCTATAATGGAATGGAAACCAATTAAATATGTTTATTATATTATTTGACATTTGTATTCTTTTGTTTATTAACTATTTTATGAAGGCTACTGACAAGAAAAAGAAATAGCTGATTTGTTTCAGCTAATCATTAAGTGGTAAATAATAGAGTACCTAAAAGGAGTAAAGAATAAAAGAAGCTTAGATAATCTATACATTAGACATTGAAATCTTGGTTAATCAAAATTTTAATTTGTCATGTTCTTTCTTTAATATCTTTAGGAGATTGCAGAAGGTGCATAGAATTTGAGTTTGTTCTGTCCTTTGGAAAAATCTTTCTTATCTATGTCAATCTTTCAAATTAATAATAGGTATATATATGCATATACATATATTTTTTTTTGCTTGTTTTAGGATATAATGAAATTTTTAAGGTAATTATCTTATAAAGCAGAAGAATCTAAACTTCAGCCTAAAACACAGCCATCTATTCATTAATGTAGCCAAATTCACTTGAGCATCTTCTATATTACATTCAGTTATGTTTTTGGTTATATGCCTCTATGGATACAAAGATGAACCAGAGATATAGCTTGTCCTCAAAGAGCTCATAGTTTATTGTGAGAAAAAGGAAAAAAGGATCAGAAGGATATATAACATTATTTAAAAAGTATTAAATACTTAACAAAATATTAAACTAGTTCTTGAAGTCTAGATTGGGTCTGTGCATGTAATTGGTCCTATAACAAAGATACAGTGGCAGAAAAGTAATAATAATGGTATAGAGACTGCCATATTTAGGTGCCTCTGAAGCACAGACTGGAATCAAGATTGCTGGGAGAAATATCAATAACCTCAGATATGCAGATGACACCACCCTATGGAAGAGAGTGAAGAAGAACCAAAGAGCCTCTTGATGAAAGTGAAAGAGAAGAGTGAAAAAGTCAGCTTAAAGCTCAACATTCAGAAAACTAAGATCATGGCATCTGGTCCCATCACTTCATGGCAAATAGATGGGGAAACAGTGGCTGACTTTTTCTGGGCGGTGAGGGGGGGACTCCAAAATCACTGCAGATGGTGACTGCAGCCATGAAATTAAAAGATGCTTACTCCTTGGAAGGAAAGTTATGACCAACCTAGATAGCATATTCAAAAGCAGAGACATTATTTTGCCAACAAAGGTCCATCTAGTCAAGACTATGGTTTTTTCAGTGGTCATGTATGGATGTGAGAGTTGGACTGTNCTTACTCCTAGGAAGGAAAATTATGACCAACCTAGACAGCATATTAAAAAGCAGAGACATTACTTTGCCAACAAAGGTCCGTCTAGTCAAAGCTATGGTTTTTCCAGTGATCATGAACAGATGTGACAGCTGGACTGTGAAGAAAGCTGAGTGCCAAAGAATTGATGCTTTTGAACTGTGGTGTTGGAGAAGACTCTTGAGAGTCCCTTAGACTGCAAGGAGATCCAACCAGTCCATTCTAAAGGATATCAGTCCTGGGTGTTCATTGGAAGGACTGATGCTAAAGCTGAAACTCCAGTACTTTGGCCACTTGATGTGAAGAGTTAAATCATTGGAAAAGACTCTGATGCTGGGAGAGATTGGGGGCAGGAGGAGAAGGGGATAACAGAGAATGAGATGGCTAGATGACATCACCGACTTGATGGACATGAGTTTGGGTGAACTCTGGGAGTTGGTGATGGACAGGGAGGCCTGGCCTGCTACAGTTCATGGGGTCGCAAAGAGTTGGACATGCCTGAGAGACTGAATTGAGCTGAACTGAACTCAGCTGAACACAAATTCACAGAATAAATATTTGTTACCAACATAGATGGGCAGCAAATCCCATCTGTGAGACACTGAAGGGAGCCCATCACGTCAACAGCAATGTTTGTTTCTTCAAAAAGCCTTCCTTGGGTATAAGGGTATCTTGCCTATTTTCATTAGCTGATTTTCATTGTGTGTATTTCATTCATGCCTCTAAATAGATCACCTGGAGGTGACTGTTTTTTTCCCAGTGGTCTTGTACCTACTTTTGGCTGTGATAGTTGTCTTTCTGGGTAAAATTGGACAATGAGACAAATGGTGAATGTTTCTCCAAGAACTTCTAGGTTTTGATAATTTTAGGTAATTATGTCACTGTCAGACACCTTTCACACACATATGCATATATCACAAGATTTTGAATCTTCTATTCTTTAGTACTTCAGGGTGATCTTGACCTGCAAACATCTTGTAACCAACCATCAGGGTTAGGTAGCAAGAACCATAGAGAAGTAGATCCAGCAATGGAGTGGTTGAATAAATCATTGAATTACTTAATTGCAGGCCTCTTTGATAAGTCACTGTCAATCATATATTCCATTACTTGCAGCCAAAACAGGCCTATTTAAATTCCATACTTGAAGGTACCAATTAGTATAATTTGAAGCAGCAGATAGCAAAATTCTTCTGATCCTAGCTATCATATTGTTAAAAGTAGAGATAAAAATGTTCATTCTGGAGAATCATTGAGATAATATATGTGAAGAAAATCTAAGATGTTGTCTGCAACATAGTAAATGCCCAATAGTGTTTTCCTGGCTTGGTTCCACTAGAGCTAACATACTTACTGAAATTGTTTTAACTATCTATGCATCAATTTACCACTCTCTTGAATAGGGATAATAATTCTATATTTATTTTTTTCTTATTAACTTTGCATGTAGACTCTCTTATGCTAATGCATTAAGATTTTTAAAATGACTTTTTTTTTTTTTTAACTTCTTATAGACTCAGGAATAAGTTAGTTACTAAATGCTTCATTAATTCTTCTGGGCCTCTGGAACACAATTAGCTGTGTGCTAAAGTACAATACACAGTTAAATACAAGTGCTATGAAAACATTTCTAGAGAATGATTTGAGACCATAAGATCATATTGCTCAAGAAAATTTAGGGCTAGAAGATAACTTAGAACCATTTATAATATATCTTCATGAGCAGTTGAAGAAACAGTTTTAGGCATGTAAGTGATGTGCCCAAGATCAAATAGTTAATAGGGGCAGATTATGATCATTCTGCAAAAGATTTTTCTGGATGCAGAACATGAAGACAATGAAAGTTTTATAAAGCTCTGCAAAGAACTATGAGATATTTCTCTGAGAATTTTTATTAAAAAATAAAAATTTCTACTCTATTCTAATAATGCTTAAAAGGTATGATGGTGTTTTACTATTTCAATTCAGTTAATGAATTTAGATATACTTTAATGGAAAATATACAAATGGATCACAGGCATATTTTTCTAAGAAATTTAGTTCTCTGCTTTTCTGCTTCAAAATTTTTTTATTTTGAAAATATTCTTTTACAGAAACATAGAACAAATATGTAACCTACCCCATGAGCAAAATTTACCACATACTTGTTAACTATGTCATGAAACCAAGATTGTTAATAAAATAGGACTGCATAATTATAAAATTATGGACTGTGTACTGCAGTCCATGGGGCCACAAAGAGTTGGACACAACTGAGTGACTGAACTGAACTGAACGGAATTATGAAATGTGACTTGTTTTAAGGAAAATATTTCCGTCATGGGGAAACCAAGTCAAAAGATTTGACCAGATTAGCATATGGGTTTCTCAGCTAATTCTGAGACTGAACTCATGCACTTGTCATACTTGGGATAAAAACTCAGAAGCTCCCAATAATATTCTATATTAACAGCTCTGAGTGTTGCATGTTTCTTTGCTTGGGATTGTGTAAAGGGATATGAAATAAACATTTCAGGAAAGTTCAGGCACAAGTTTTAGTACTGGGTGGGTACTTATGAGTCATATACTTTCAGAAATTTTATAGTAAGTTGTGAGCACGTGTATGAATATATGTACTCTAGTCAAGTCAGCCAACTTATGTGCTTTCATGGCTGGACCTGAATTGCAAGGCTTTTTCCTATGTGACATATGCTCTTCCCATTCCAAAAGTAATATTCACTTGAAAATCTTGTCCTTTCCAATAAGCTTATTACTATCACCACAGGACCATGGAATGGTCTTCAAACCCCACACGTGGAACACTCCCCAACAGCTTGTTAAAGTTTCATGAGCTCATCTGTTGTCTTTTGTTAATAGCTCCCTACTCTCCTCCTCCCCCTGCAGCCTCTACTTACACACAACTCATCCAATATTTAAAGAATTTTTAGAGAAGGGAGGTGACTTCAGCCAGGAGCTTAGCCAAATTCCACAGCTGGCCCACACACGTTGCTTTAAGTCTCCAGCCATTGGCTCAGGAAGGTCACAGCTACATGTTTGCAAATTAAATTTAGGCCCCTTATCAAAGAAGTTGACCCACATCATGGGCCATAAATTCTTCATTGTGCCTGTTCAGGGCTGTCCACAGAAAAGCGGAATCTATGGGTTTTCAGACTCAGGTTTTATTTTTGTCTGAGGGTCAATGACTCACAAAATATCTGCTCTCTCTTAGGGCATTAAAAAACAATAAAAAATTAAAGAAAACCATCCAGCATCTCTGCAGTATTTTATCTTGTAACTTTGGTTAACTTGGTAAATTTT
>SJYV01010810.1:920319-937778 GCA_006410875.1 Neotragus pygmaeus | reverse complement strand
CATCTTTTTGGGGTGTTAGTTCTGCTTCAAAATTTTTTTATTTTGAAAATATTCTTTTACAGAAACATAGAACAAATATGTAACCTACCCCATGAGCAAAATTTACCACATACTTGTTAACTATGTCATGAAACCAAGATTGTTAATAAAATAGGACTGCATAATTATAAAATTATGGACTGTGTGCTGCAGTCCATGGGGCCACAAAGAGTTGGACACAACTGAGTGACTGAACTGAACTGAACGGAATTATGAAATGTGACTTGTTTTAAGGAAAATATTTCCGTCATGGGGAAACCAAGTCAAAAGATTTGACCAGATTAGCATATGGGTTTCTCAGCTAATTCTGAGACTGAACTCATGCACTTGTCATACTTGGGATAAAAACTCAGAAGCTCCCAATAATATTCTATATTAACAGCTCTGAGTGTTGCATGTTTCTTTGCTTGGGATTGTGTAAAGGGATGTGAAATAAACATTTCAGGAAAGTTCAGGCACAAGTTTTAGTACTGGGTGGGTACTTATGAGTCATATACTTTCAGAAATTTTATAGTAAGTTGTGAGCACGTGTATGAATATATGTACTCTAGTCAAGTCAGCCAACTTATGTGCTTTCATGGCTGGACCTGAATTGCAAGGCTTTTTCCTATGTGACATATGCTCTTCCCATTCCAAAAGTAATATTCACTTGAAAATCTTGTCCTTTCCAATAAGCTTATTACTATCACCACAGGACCATGGAATGGTCTTCAAACCCCACACGTGGAACACTCCCCAACAGCTTGTTAAAGTTTCATGAGCTCATCTGTTGTCTTTTGTTAATAGCTCCCTACTCTCCTCCTCCCCCTGCAGCCTCTACTTACACACAACTCATCCAATATTTAAAGAATTTTTAGAGAAGGGAGGTGACTTCAGCCAGGAGCTTAGCCAAATTCCACAGCTGGCCCACACACGTTGCTTTAAGTCTCCAGCCATTGGCTCAGGAAGGTCACAGCTACATGTTTGCAAATTAAATTTAGGCCCCTTATCAAAGAAGTTGACCCACATCATGGGCCATAAATTCTTCATTGTGCCTGTTCAGGGCTGTCCACAGAAAAGCGGAATCTATGGGTTTTCAGACTCAGGTTTTATTTTTGTCTGAGGGTCAATGACTCACAAAATATCTGCTCTCTCTTAGGGCATTAAAAAACAATAAAAAATTAAAGAAAACCATCCAGCATCTCTGCAGTATTTTATCTTGTAACTTTGGTTAACTTGGTAAATTTTTCATAATGACTGGAGTATTGAGTAACTTTTGAATGTGGTACTTATATTTCTGGGAATAAAGACGCAGGACTGGTCAATGTCACCATAACCTCTTAAACTATCTCTTACAGCTAGAGATGAACAAAGCAGGGTATTTTGCCTCACTTAGAACCAACAAGATTGACTTTATAGTTCTGAATTATCTGAATAAAGAATTTTGCAGTTTCAAAATTACATATATAAATATTACTTTCTTTTAGTGACATACCTCCAGGCATGTCTTGGAGAGTCTTGGGTAGCAGTGCATTTTCTTGCTCACTCTCACATTCAAGAACAAAAACTAGGAGTATTTTAGACAAGAAACCAGGTTTTATTCTGGAAACTACTTCACCTCACAGGACTGTGTCCACTTTTCAGAGGCAGTTTCAAAGGAGGATTTTCATAAAAACTCGAGCAATTGTTTTATCTGACAGTTGTGGAGTTTTCTGAGGTAATATTCCAGAAGTCCAAGACATTTGCCACAGTTAGCTTTATCCTTTGCTGGGACTAAATTTTAGGTTTCTCAGTTCTTTGTCTGATGTTCTTCCCTTCTACACAGTGCTTTCAGTGATGTCTTTGTTCATGTGAAAGGAATGCTGTGAGATGATTCTTTCTGGTAGAAGATTCCTACAAAGAAGCTTCAAATCATGTCTTCTCAAAAAAAGGGAAGAGAAGAATTGATCCCAAAGTCACACAATCCAAGCAAAATTCCTGAACTTTTCTGCTTAAGTAAGTGACTCAAATATTAGCTGGATCTCACTATCTATGTGTCTAATTCACCCATCCATCCATCNGAGCAATTTGTGCTTACAACCATGTAATGTGTTGGGAACTGGATGTTTGTTTGTTCTCCATCTCTTCCACTAAATTATAAGCTCATTGTAAGCTCTTTAAGGAAGATTGTGCTGTATTCATTTTTTAAATCTCCCTCACATTTTGCTCAGTTGTGTCTCTGTCATGTCCTTTTCCAGCAGGTATTGATAAATATCGTCTTAATACATAAATGAGCTAATTACTTGTATGTAATTGGCTGGGCTTTTATTCCATACCATTCTGCTCTTTGCTAAGTCTTTAAATCAGCCACTTTCTATGATTTTCTGAAATAATAAGTCTATGTTACTAAATATAATATGCGGCTATGTAGAATTTTTCCATGTTCTTGATTTCATGTGCATGGGATCGTCTGCTATTTATAAAGCAAGTTTTGTGGGCAGTTGAAACTAAGTGATGAGATATCCATCTCCTACCTCACTGGCCCTTGTATTAATACAATGCTGCTGGTGGTCACTAAGTCCTGCCTGACTCTTGCGACCCCATGGACTGCAGCCTGCCAGTTTCCTTTGCCCATGGAATTTCCCAGGAAAGAATACTGGAGTTGGTAACCATTTCCTTCTCCAGGGGATCTTCCTGACATAGGAATCAAACCCATGTCTTCTGCATTACAGGCGAATTCCTGCATTGCAGGCAGATTCTTTACTGATTGAGCTATGAAGAAATACTAAATACATGGTAACGTATCCAGTGATTGATTCTTTCTCTCTGTCTGTCTCTGTCTCTGTCTTTCTCTTTCTCTTTATGTGTAAAAATGTTAGTTGCTCAGTCGNCAATACTTTGGCCACCTCATGAGAAGAGCTGACTCATTTGAAAAGACCCTGATGCTGGGAAAGATTGAGGGCAGAAGGAGAAGGGGACGACAGAGGATGAGATGGTTGGATGGCATCACTGACTCAATGGACATGGGTTTGGGTGGACTCCGGGAGTTGGTGATGGATAAGGAGGCCTGGCATGCTGCAGTTCATGGGGTCTCAAAGAGTCGGACATGACTGAGCGACTGAACTGATAGCAACATAATAATTTATATTTGTATTGATCTTACCTTTTTAATATACATAATCACTTACATGGCCAAATAAGCATCAGTACTCCCAATTTCTTTATAAATTAATAAACTTCATTTCTTAAGCAGTTTTAGCTTCATAACAAAATGGAACAGAAAGAACAGAGCAGAGAATTCCCATTTACTCCAGTTCTCACATATGCATGGCCTCCCCCATTATTAAAATTCTCCACCAGGATGGTACATTTGTTACAGTAATGACCCTACTTTGACCCATCATTATGCCCCAAAGTCCACAGTTTTTACTAGGACTCATTCACTCTTTGTGTTGTATACCCTATGGGTTTTGACAAATGTACTATGGCATGTATCATTACAGCATCAAATAGAGTATTTTCATGCTCAAAAAATCCTCTAAGCACAGAGGGTTTTTAGGACAGTGAAACTCCTGTACAATACTACATATAATCGTGGATGCCTGTCATTTTCCCTTTGTCCAAACTCATACACTAGCATAACACCAAGTGAATCCTAGTCTAGTCTCTGAGTTATTGTAATGTGTCACTGTAGGTTCATCAGTGGTAGCAAATGTACCAATCTGCTGGGGATGTTCATAATTCAGAAGGCTGTGCATGTGTGGTACAGGGAGTATTTGGGAATGCCTGTAGTCTCTTAACTTTCTGTTAGCCTAAATATGCTTTGAAAAACAGGTTGTTGTTTTTTTAAAAAATTCCTCTCTGCTTTGCCTATTTATTCCTCCCTCCTCTCTATAACCCCTGGGAAATATTGAAATTATTATTGTCTCCATGACTATGCCTTTTTTTAGAATGTCATATATTTGGAAACATATGGTATATAGTTTGGGGGTTGATTTCTTTCACTTAGTAATATACATTTAAGTTTCCTCTGTGTCTTTCCGTAGTTTGTGTTTCACTCATTTTGGGCACTAAATACTATTCCATTGCCTAGATATACCACTGTTTATCCATTCACCTACTAAAAAACACTATGTTTGCTTTCAAGTTTTGGCATTCATGTGCAGGTCTTTGTGCGGACATAGCTTTCAATTCCCTTGGGTTGTTTGATTGCTAGATCATAGGATAAGAGTATGTTTAGTTTGCAAGAAAAAGCTAAACTGTCTTCTTAAGTGGCTGGTACTCTTATGCATTCCCACTACCAATGAATGAAAGTGGCTGCGTTTATATTGAAAGTGGATTTCTTGTAGACAGCATCTAGTTGACTCTTGTTATTTTTTATCCTCTCTGTCAATCTCTATCTTTTAATTGGTGGATTTAGACCACTGATGTTCAAAGTGTTTCTTGGCATAGCTGGATGAATATCTATTAATAACATGTTTGTGTCTGTTTTCTGTTTGTTGTCTTTGTTCTTTGATCCTTTTTTGTCTTCTCTTTTTCTGTCTTTTGTAATGTTAATTGAGCATTGTATATGACTCCATATTGTCCTTCCTTAGCATATGGTCTGGATTTCTTTTCTTACTTTTCTTAGTGATTGCCATAGATTTGCAATATATACCGGTAATGAATTCGAGCCCATTTTCAAATAACATTACTTCACAAGTATTGCAAGTACCTGATAATAAAATATTTGTAATTCTTTCTTCCTATCCCTTTCATCATTGCTGTCATTTATTTCACTTATAGGTAAATGGACATAATCTTAGATTTGTTCCTGTTACAATTTTGAAAAAAACTGAATTTATTAAATCAATTAAGAATAAGAAAAAATTTTTATTTCATCTTTGCTTTTTAATTCTATAATGCTTTTTCCTTTTTATGTAGATCCAAGTTTTTGACCTATTTCATTTCTTTCTCTCCAAAGAATTTTGTTTAAATGTTTCTTGCAAGCAAGTTTATTGCAAACAAATACCCTTAATTTTTATTTGTCTAAGCAAGTCTTTATTTCTCCTTCACTTCTAAAGGGCAGTTTTTCAGGGTACCAAATTCTAGATTGGTATGAATATTCCTCTCAATACATGGAATAATTCATTCCATTCTCTTCTTACTTGTATTTTTTTTTAATAAGTGAGACGTAATTCTTGTCTGTGCACTTCTATAGGTAAGGTGAGATTTTCCCTCTGGCTTCTTTCATGACTTTATCTTTGATTTTTTGAAGTGTGAATATGATATGCCTATGTGTAAGGTTTTGTCTTGGTGTTTATCTGCTTAGTGTTCTCTGAGATTCCTGGATGTAATTTTGGTGGCTGGCATTAATTTGGGGAAAATTCTCAGCTATTATGACTTCAAAGACTACTTCCTTTCCTTTTTCTCTTTAGCTTCTCCTTTTGATATTCCCATTACACATTTTGTGGTTATCCCACAGTTCTTGGGTATGCTGTTCTGTTGGGGGTTTTGTGTATGTATGTCTTTTTTTTCTCCTTTTTTTTCACTTTTGGAATTTTCTATTGTCNTCTCCTTTTGATATTCCCATTACACATTTTGTGGTTATCCCACAGTTCTTGGGTATGCTGTTCTGTTGGGGGTTTTGTGTATGTATGTCTTTTTTTCTCCTTTTTTTTCACTTTTGGAATTTTCTATTGTCATATTCTTGAGTGCAAAAGTTCTTTCCTAGGTGGTTTCCTACCTACTAATGAGTTTATCAAAAGCATTCTTCATTTCTATTAGTGTTTTTCATCTCTAGAATTTCTGTCTGATTCTTTCTTAGAATTTCCTTCTCTTCACTTACATCATTCATCTGTTCTTGCATTCTGTGTACTTTTACATTAGAGCTCTTAACACATAAGTCATATTTGTCAAAAAACACTCCTGGTCTGATAACTACAACATTCTTGCAAACTCATTCAAATGCTTGTTCAGCCTCCCAAAACTGTATTTTGCCTTTTAGTATGTTTTATGTGTTGAAAGGAAGACATGATGTACTAGGTAACAAGAACTATACTAAACGGGCCTTTAGTAATTTAATAGTAAGATGTGGTGGAGGGGGAAGCATTCTATGGTCCTCTGATTAAGTCTCAATCTTTTGGTGAACCTTTACTCTTGGATCTTAAACTTCACCAGTAACTCCCAGGTTTTCTCCCTGTTAGCACAAAATGGATAGAGCAGGTTGGAGTTGTGTGTTTCCCTTCCCCTATGTATGCACTTCCCTCATAGTTCAGTTGATAAAGAATCCACCTGAAATGCAGGAGACCCCAGTTGGATTCCTGGGTCAGGAGGATCTGCTGGAGAAGGGATAAGCTACTCAATTCAGCATTCATTGGCTTCCCATGTGGCTCAGCCGTAAAGAATCTGCCTGCAATGTGGGAGACTTGGGTTCAATCCCTGGGTTGGAGAAGGGAAAGGCTACCTACTCTAGTATTCTGGCCTGGAGAATTCCATGGACTGTATAGTCCATGGGGTTGCAAAGACTTGGACACAACTGAGCGACTTTCACTTTCACTTCCCTTATGTGAAAGCCTAGAGGGGAAATTGAGTTGAGTATTTCCTGTCTCCCAAGCTATTATTAAGTTACAGAATCTTGTGTGCTACTTCCAGCAATTTATCAATTACAGTTCGTGTTTTCCTACCCTAGCATTCGTTCCCATGGCACTTGTGGGTTTCTGCTCTGGAAAATTAAGATTCTCCATTTTCTCTTGTCTGATTCTCCAGTTTTGGAGGCAATTCTGTCTTGAGTGACATCACAGTTTTGATGATTCTAGAAGCTGTTGATTTTTCTGTTTCTTTAGCTTTTTACACATTATTAGAATGGGGGTGGTTTCAAAGCTCCATACATGCTGAACTGGAAACCAGAAATCACTATTCTCATTTTAAGATGAGGAAAAATAAGAAGAGTATGAGGTAAGTCACTTCCCAAAGATCATACAGGTATTAGAGATAGAATTGAGACCTAGGCCCATTAACCCAAGTCTGAATTATCAACCTGACTTGTTATTGTTTAAGAAGAGGCTTGGATTCTTATCCATTCTAAAAGCAAGTGACTAAATTGAGTTACTGATTCAATGTCTTATATTCAGAAAAGAATGACATTAAAAGAGCATTCTATTTCTAAGAATTGATCTTGTGTTGTGCTTAGTTGCTCAGTCATGTCCAACTCTTGGCAATCCCACAGACTGTAGCCCACCAGGCTCCTCTGTCCATAGGATTCCCTAGGCAAGAATACTGGAGTGGGTTGCTATTTCCTTCTCCAGAACATATTACTAGATGTGGGTAAAAGGCATCCACCAAGCTTAACTGGAAGTGTTAAAGCTGGGGCGCAGCCACATCAATTAATATAAAAACTCATATATACAAATGAGTTTATTGCAACGTGAGTTATTACAGGAAAACATAAATAGTTGGAGTGCACATGCTTGCAATGGAATACTGAGAAAAGGTGTGTTGTTGTTCAGTCACTAAGTTGTATCCGACTCTTTGAGACCCCATGAACTGCATGTAGCACAGCAGGCTTCCCCATTTTTTACTGTCTCCTAGAATTTGCTCAGACTCATGTCCATTGAGTCAGTGATGCCATTCAACATCTCATCCTCTGTTGTTCCCTTCTCCTCCTGCCCTCAGTCTTTCCTAGCATCAGGGTCTTTTCCAATGAGTCAGTTCTTTGCATCAAGTGGCCAAATTATTGGAGCTTCAGCTTCAGCATCAGTCCTTCCAAAGAACATTCAGGACTGATTTCCGATTGACTGGTTTGATCTCCTTGCAGTTCAAGGGACTCTCAAGAGTCTTCTCCAGCACCACAATAAGTAACAGCAGAGTTAAATGTTTATGACACTGTAATAAGTGATTGCAGCCATGAAATTAAAAGACGCTTACTCCTTGGAAGGAAAGTATACCTAGACAGCATATTAAAAAGCAAAGACATTACTTTGCCAACAAAGGTCTGTCTAGTCAAGTCTATGGTTTTTCCAATAGTCATGTATGGATGTGAGAGTTGGACTATAAAGAAAGCTGAGCGCTGAAGAATTGATGCTTTTGAACTGTGGTGTTGAAGACTCCTGAGAGTCCCTTGGACTGCAAGGAGATCCAACCAGTCCATTCTAAAGGAGATCAGTCTTGAATATTCATTGGAAGGACTGATGCTGAAGCTGAAACTCCAATACTTTGGTCACCCGTTGTGAAGAACTGACTCATTTGAAAAGACCCTAGTGCTGGGAAAGTTAGAAGGCAGGAGGAGAAGGGGACGACAGAGGATGAGATGGTTGGATGGCATCACCAAGTCGACGGGCATGAGTTTGAGTGAACTCTGGGAGTTGGTGATGGACAGGAAGGCCTGGTGTGCAGCAGTCCATGGGCTTGCAAAGAGTCTGACACGACTGAGCAACTGAACTGAACTGAACTGAGATAAGATTGGTGATCTCTCTGAAGCAACTGGTGGAAGCAAAACCAAAAAAGCCTCAATAAAGATAATCTCACAACAAAATACATGAGGAAACAATCCACAGTGAGCAAGAGTCCACATTTAAGAACTCAAAATAAAACAACATTCTGAAAGAGAATATGGAGAAAGAAATAAAGCCATAAAAAGGAGGTACTATGAAAAATAATACATTGGTTATGGAGGAAAATAAAACTATATCTTTAAAAAATGGTAACACTTTTAGAAATGAAAAATTAAACTCTTTAAAGTAAAAACTCAAGGCATGAGTTGAATGAAAGATTAAACCAGTTGAATAAAAGAATTAATGAACTGGAAGATAGATCTGAGGAATGAAGCACAAGAGCTAAAAACTGGGAAAATGTAAAAAGAACTAAAGAGACATGTAGGATAAAATAAAAAGCTCCACCATATCTCTGATAAGAGTTCCACAAGAAAGGACAGGGTAGAATAGGAGAAAGGCAATATTCAAAAGATTATGGCTACTGATATAGTGCAGCCACTTTGGAAAACAGTTGAGCAGTTTTGCAAAGTGTTAAGAATAGTTACCATATGTCCACACAAAAACTTGTACATGAATATCCGTAGCAGTTTTATTCATTATAGCCAAAAAGTAGAAACAACCCAAATGCCTTCAGCTGATGAGTGAAGAAAATGTATTATATTCATAGCTGGGAATATTATTTGTCCACAAAAAGGAATGAAGTTCTGAAACATGTTACAACATGAATGAACCTTTAAAACATTACACAAAGTGAAAGAAGTCAACCCAAAATGCCACATACTATATGACTCCAATTATAAGGAATATCTAGAATAGGCACATAGGTAAATCCACAGAGACAGAAAGTACTCGTGGATGCCAAGGGCTGGGGAAAGAAAGGAATGGAGAGTGATTGCTAATGGATATGGGGTTTCATTTCCAGGCAATAAAAATGTTCTGAGCTTTGAAAGTATTGATGGTTGCACAACTTCTTGAACATACTACAAATCAATGATTTATATGCACACTTTAAGTGGGTGAAGGTTTTGGTAGGTGAATTATACCTCAATTTTTTAATAATTTAAAAAATATAGCAACTAAGGGGCTTCCCTGGCAATTCAATGGTTAATCCTGCTTCCTCTGCAGGGAATCCTGCAGGGGACATGGGTTTGATCCTTGGTTGGGGAACCAAGATCCAACATACCATGTTCAGTTCAGTTTAGTTGTTCAGTCGTGTCCGACTCTTTGACCCCATGAATTGCAGCATGCCAGGCCTCCCTGTCCATCACCAACTCCCAGAGTGAAGAAAACACATAGTATCCAAGAATTTTCAGAATTGATGCACTCAAGACACAATGAATCTCAAAAAGGATAAATGAAATTTAAAACACAATTACCAGAGTATAAGAAACCACAGAACACTGAAAATAAACAGAAATAGCCAAAAAGAAACATTAATTATTCATTGAAGAACAATAATTAAGGTGAAAATAGACTTCTCAACAGCATAAACAGAAGTGAGAAGAAATTGAATAATATATTTAAAACATTAAGGAAAAATATCTATGAATACATAATTCTATCAATATAATCAACTAAATTATTATATTTAAATGAGAACATAGCAGAGATATTATCATTAGGCAGAGACTTTGTCAAAAAATTTTAAATAAATCCTCATTTAATACATATTACTGAAAGAAGAAAAACTTTAACAGAAAACTTTAAGAGAAATGTAAAGAAACAGTGAGGGACAAAGAAGTTGGTTAATGTATGGATAACAGTAAAGAAGAACTGATGATATAAAACAAAAATAATATTTTCAATTTACAATCCAAGTGGAACAAAAATATATGACAATATCATGTGTCATGCAAGAGAATGACTAAAATTAAATTGTTCTACGGTCCCTTCATTATTTGAAAGAAAGTTAAAGGTATTGACAAATATTGACATTATTAAGTCAAATATGCATGTTTAAATTTTATATNGTGATGAGGTGTTTGGTGAGCGCGGTCGCTGCGACTTATTGCCTCCCCCGTCCCTGCTGCTTGGTTTTCTGGGTGTACAACCGGCGCACCTTCTCAGGTGGATGTTGACTGTCCAGAACCCCAAGAAGTCTTAGTTAGCAAAGAAGCCTGCTTGCGGTTTGGTAGATAATGTCTCTCTGGGGCTGCGATTGCCCTCTACCGGCCCTTCTGGCTCTGGCTGCCTGTCACCGGAGGGAGATGGTCTGCAGCCGGCTGGTTCTGTTCCATCCTTTGTTCTGTGAGCGATCTTGGCAGCATCTTTTCATGCGGTAGGTATCCCACAGTCCGGTTTGCTAGCCCAAGTTAGTTCTCTCAGATTTCCCTCGGGGCATTCAGGCCAGATCCTTGCTCTAAGCACTGCAGCCTTGCTAGTGGCGGGTGCAGGCATCTGCGCTGCTTCTCTGCTGGGAGAGTTACTGTTGGCCTCATAATCTGTGGGTTTAATTATTTATTTATTTTTCCTCCCTGTTATGATGCCCTCTGCGCTTCCACAGACTCGGCAGTGAGAGTGTTTCCTGGTGTTTGGAAACTTCTCTCTTTTTAAGACTCCCTTCCCTGGACGGAGCTCCATCCCTACGTCTTTTGTCTCTTTTTTTGTCTTTTATATTTTTTCCTACCTCCTTTCAAAGACAATGGGCTGCTTTTCTGGGTGCCTGATGTCCTCTGCCGGCATTCAGAAGTTGTTTTGTGGAATTTATTCAGCGTTTAAATGTTCTTTTGCTGGATTTGTGGGGGAGAAAGTGGTCTCCCCGTCCTATTCCTCCATCATCTTAGGACCACCCCACCTGAAGAATGTTTCTTGACCACTAGTTGAATCCACAGTTATGGGATACTCAGGTCTACTGCTATTACTAAAGCTAAAGGGATGTGAAAAATCTACCACTTTCCTCCTCTCAATTAAATTATAGTTTCATCAAAATACAGTCTAATTGTATTTTGGGTAACAGGAACTCCCATTCCAATTCTGAACAATTAGTTAAAGCACACATATTTAAATCTCTAAACAGTCCTACAGGTTCAATGGATTTAGATAAGCAAAAATCTAAAAGGGGTGTATGGAAATATTTTACCAAAGATTAAGTGTTTTTTGTTTATGCCTCACTAATCGAAAACATTGTTCTATTTTCAATTATCCAGTTACACCTTTATACTTGGGTTGACACAATTAAACAGAAACTAGCCCTTTTCCATTGAAAGAGATAGTGTATATGCCAAGGTCAGAAGCAGTGGCACTTTACTGATACTTTACCTGCAGAAGCTGCCCTGAAACACCAGCAACAAAAATACGTGGTGCTGCGTTTTACCACTATCATACTACTTATTGTTAAACATTTAGTTGTTTTCCTAAGAAAGATGAATATTGAAAACATTATTTTAAGCCTTTATTTGATATTAAAAAACATTCCTTCCTGCCTTCTGCTTTCTTTTGGCAGATGCCATGACAGAAAAGTACCCAAATTGTGGATGTTCTGATGCCTTTCAGTTGAATTTTTAAAATTCTATCTCCCCTAGTCCTATTTTTGACCTCTAATTCCTGAGTTCTTAAACACAGTGTCCTCTCTAGAAATATTTAAGCTGAGTCATAAATTTCAAGTTGTATAGTCTGAAAATGGCCATCAGATAATATGGCTGTAATAAAAAACTACAACCAAAAAAAAAAAACTATCCATTGATTCTACAATACAAACTTCAGAGAGTAAGAGTCAACATATTTTATTAACTTGTACAGATGGCAGAATCCAGAAGAGCGAGTACTGATTCTGGTGGGCTGTGTGTCCGGGGCTCTTGTCAGAAGACCGGGTGGGAGAGGAACTCATCACAGAGGGGTTTCTGCCTTTCATCAGAACAGCCCTGGGGAAGGTCTCTGAGGGACCAGTGCCTCACGGCTCCCAACAAAGATCCTCTGCCATCACTGCCCTTCATCACCCCTTATCTCGGGCTCCTGCCACAAGATCACATACAAATCTCAGTTGCTCGTGGCACCTTGTGAAGTCATCCTAACCTTCAGGGACCTCCCCTTCTCTCAGCACTTGCTGCTTATTATTTCCGGCACAGCGTTCAGCGTGTGTGCCTTTGGTTATGATTTCCTCTTCAATTATGTTATTCGTGGATGGCTCAGTGGTGTATTTCTAGACTCTTATCCAGGACGCCAACAAAATGCTTTTCTCAGAAAGAGGTTATGTTGAGGGGATGTCCCTGGCATTTCCAGTGGTTAAGACTTCACCTTTCAATGCAGGGGGTGTGAGTTCAATCCCTGACCCGGGAGCAATGATCTCATATGTCTCGCAGCCAAAACAAAAACAAAAACCATAAACAATATGGTAACAAATTCAACAAAGCCTTTTAAAATGGCCCACATTAAAAAAAATCTTAAAAGACATTATGTTGGGAGTCAAAGAAAAACCTGACTGGTAGGCAGGAGACGTGTTACCCCTGGTTCTGCTCTGAATTTGGAGAAGGACCTCTTGAGCGAACCATTTAACCCAGCTTCATTTCTTTCCTTGGCTGTGAAATGAGGAAACTGAACTAGATAATCTCCGCGTAATCTACTTTGAAATTGTATTTCTGGGACTTCAGTTTCAACGCAGTAGGTCGAGAACATGATTTTTCATCTTCTTGGCCTCCCCAAATCCCTCCAAAATGGATGGTAAAAGAGTTTTAAAAGTTATATACCCCTGGGAAGATAAAGGGAAGGGAGAGACTCCACAGCGAGTGAGAGATTAATACATTTTGGGAAAGTGGAGAGGAGAAGATTGATAACAAGCTTAGTATAAGAGAAGCTGTTTCATTTAATTGCCCTGGAGAGGCAAGACCTGTGAGAAGCAAGCTGATCAACTTCAGCCACCACATGAAGGGCTCAAGCCTTAGTGATTCCAGTGCCATGGAGAGTAGGGATACCAGGTGGGGCTAAAATCAGGGCTTTAATATGAGAGTTTGCTCCAGGCTCCTCTCCCTGCCTTGCTCCCAGAACATTCACAATGTATTTCATTCTCCCAGAAGATGGCTGACTCTGCTCTAAAAAATTGAAACCCCCAGGGTTGATGGGGAGTTAGGGACATGTCTCACTGGAAAGGGAGAATTTTAAAGAAAAGGAATAAAAGGAAGTCAGCTGGAACAGTGTAGAAAGGAATAGAAAGTAGAAAAAGCTAAAACTGGAAAGTAGAAGAAGTTGAAAATTGAGGAAATCTCTAAGAAGGACAAAAACAGACAATAGAAAGGAAATGGTAGGAAAATTTGAGGGGCGTTCCATCAGGTCCAATATCCAAATAGAGGAATTCTAAAAAAAAAGAGAGAGAGAAATCAGATAATTGAAGAAAAGAGGTGATCAAAGAATAATTAAGAATATGTATCAGTAGAGTAGTTCATAAGTCTTCAGGTTAAAATGACCTAGAAAGATGAATGAGGAGCACCCAGGAAAATGAATGAGAAAAGGACTCATTATACTAGGGAACGTCAATAACATTTCAGAACAGAAAGGTAAAGAGAAAAATTTAAAGCTCCCAGACTGGAAAGTTATTTAGATAGATTATTAATGTTAATAAAGTGTGAAAGATCAGAATGGTACCTGGTTTCTCAACAATAAAATTATAAGAAAGAAGATAGAGAAGTAATATCTTTTAAATTTTTAGAAAAAATAATTTTCATCTTGTAAATCTATATTCAGCCAAAAACAATGAAGGATGAAGCTAAAATAAAGATACTCCAACCATGCTGTAGTTCCTGCACTGCATAAAAATAAAAAGATATTTGAGAAAGTTAACAATCATAAAATAGTTACTTGGTTCAGTGGAGGAGAGTGTTTATATAGCTTTAGCAATTTAAATATTGATTTTACCAAAAAGTATGATATGTGTGGAATGAGAAGGGGGCTATAATATCCCCTTCAATCCGTATCTTCGAAAGTAGAAAGTGAATAGATAACAAATAGATGTCTCTGTGAATTGGTAAATGAGAACATCAGCACATTTGGAAAAATGAAGATAAATACCAGAATAGTCTGCTAAAAGAGTCCCAAAGTGTTATAGCTGATGAGTAGGACTTGTGGTGGTTGGGCCGAAGACTGCTGTTCTAGTGCAGGTTTTTAGTACCATTTGACTCTTAACTATGTGTGCACCCTACTTTGATTTGAAATTTCTTCTTAAAAAGTTTATATTCTTTTTCTAAAACTTGATGTATATCCCAGTTTGGTATGTAAAATTTTTCTTAAACTTTACCGTGAGACCCTGGAGAACTGCGTGATGTATTTCTTCGTATCCCTTGTTCACATTCATTTCCTTAATGTACATTATGTCATGTTGAAACAGGTAGGATGATGCTTCAGTCTCGCTGATTTCTTTTAAGATTTTTCCTTATGTATTTTTGCCTGCGCTGAGTCTCTGTTGCTGTGCACAGGCCATTCCCTAGTTGCGGTGCACAGACTTCTTGTAGTGACGTCTCTTCATGTGGAGCCCGGGCTCTAGTGCACACAGGCTTCAGTAGTTGTGTACAGGGGCTTAGTTGTCTCTTGGCATGTGGGATCTTCCTGCACCAGGGCTTGAACCTGTGCCCTCTTCATTAGAGGTGGATTCTTAACCACTGGACCACCAGGGAAGCCCTGGGTATGAATAAAAAGTAAAAAAGAGCTTTTTACCTCAGTGGAAATGAACATAACACCTTGAGTAGAAGTAGACTGGAGTGTATGTCGAAATTCACAACCTTTGTTCTCTGTAACTCATACATTTCTTCATTGCCCCCATCCTGCTAGGTAGCTGGGAAGTAACTAAATTTGCCCATGAGAGTTATGGGATACTTCTGCTTTAACACTGTCTTTTCATATACATCTTTGGGCAAAAAAGATGAGCTTGAGCTTCTAAACTCAAGTCCCTATGAAGGGGACTGTTCCTTCTTTTGCCTTCTGCCTTCTTCAGGGAGTGTCTGGATTCAGATGGATGGAAATGGTCTCTCCAAACATCACAGGTCACTGAGTAGAAGGCATAAGGGTAACATAGAAGGAAAATAGGGAAATAGTGTGGTTGAATTAGCAAACGGCTTTCGAAATGTCAGTTTGGATTGATTGACTCACTTCTGTTCTTTCATTGGTTAAAGGAAGACACAGGGTCATTGGGTGCACAGTACTTCTGTACTACCCAGCTTGGGCAAGTGAGCTGTGTTTCTTTCACAGCAGATACTGTGCCCTATACAAATAATACTCATGCAAAATTTTGATACGAAGAATAGAGAAAAGAGAAATGTATGGGTAGAAAGAAAAGCAAGAGTAACCATTGAATACCATTAGTTCTCAGATTCAAATAAATTAGTTTGTGGGGAAAATGTGAGGGGACAGAAAGCTCAAAATTTCATTTGGGGAAAGCAAAAAACAGAATAATGTACTGACTGCATTGGTGTGGAGCAGTTGGAATGTAGGACTGAGAGAAATTGAATCAATGTGTGGGGAGAATTAATTCCCAGTAATCAGATGCTCTCTCCAGTTAGTTTAGGAAATACTACTTTCTGTGCATAAGTGTGATTTCCTCTCCTTAGAATTTTTCTGTCATTTTCTTAAGGCTCACTTTCTCACTAGGAGAAAATTCAGAAGGTTTGAGGAGTAAAATACTTAGGTTGTGTGCGTATGTATTTTGATTATGTATTAGAACACAGTGCATAATTAAACTTAAATATTTTAATGATATCTCATTTGCTCTATCCTTGGAGGGTAATTGTAACTCAGAAAAGAATTTCCCCTCTAGTGTGTTCTGTTTTTACATAACAAAGGCTGCCTTAATGAACCTTTATCTCATTACAATGTAATACCAATGGTAGCGATTTAAATATCAAAATGAAAGGAAGGTTTATCACAGTTTTATTCTCTTTTAGGCAAATTAATACTACTCAGTCCACTTGTTTTGTTATTTTATTTTATTTATTTTTTCTTGTTTTTAAAAAAATTTTATTGAAGTATAGTTGCTTTACAATGTNGACTGAACTGAACTGAAATAGATATAGTTATATGAAAAGAGAGGTTGAGATAACAGTTATGAGGAATTGATACCCATGATTATGGAGTGGTGGTGATTTAGTTGCTAAGTTGTGTCCGACTATTGCAAACCCATGGACTGTAGCCTGCCAGGCTCCTCTGTCCATGGGATTCTTGAGATAAGAATACTGAAGAGGGTTGCCATTTCCTTCTCCAGGGGATCTTCCCTACCCAGGAACTGAACCCTGGGTTTCGGTTTCCTGTTTGCAGGTGGATTCTTTACCACCTGAGTGAGCCACAAGGAAAGCTCAGAATGAGTATGAGCCTAGAGGCTAATGATTAGGATTATGGATGCTAAGTCTCAATTCAGCAGTTGGCAAGCTGGAACCCAGAGGAGCCAATGGGGTGGTTCCCATCCAATGGGAGAAAACCAGTGCTTCAGCTCAATCGGTCCGGCCAGAGTCCTCTCTTACTCAGCTTTTTGGGCCTCAGCTGACTGGACAAGGCCCACCCTCATTCTGGATGGCAATCCACTTTACTCTGTCCTACCCATTTAAATGTCAGTCTCATGCAGAAACACCCTATGGCCCAGCCAAATTGACACATAAAATTAACTGGTCACTGTGGGTTAGGTCAAGAAGGTTTTCTTGACAAAGAGAAACCTGAATGCTGAAGTATATTTCATAAATAGTTTATTAATTACTACTTTCTCATAAGTAAATTATACTGCTAAATATGTAATGTATGTGTGTCTTCAGAAATGAAATGTTTTCTCTAATTTTTAGGGGAAATAATTAGTTCTTCATTATATTAGGTTAAATCCCTAGAGAAGCTGGTATTAGAACTGAATTTATAAAATGAAGATATCATGTAAGAAACGAGGCGCCGGTCTATGTTCGATGAAGGATGCAGGATGCTTGGGGCTGGTGCACGGGGATGATCCAGAGAGATGTTGTGGGGTGGGAGGTGGGAGGGGGATACAGGATTGGGAGCTCGTGTACGCCTGTGGGGGATTCATGTCGATGTATG
>SJYV01010810.1:909676-920075 GCA_006410875.1 Neotragus pygmaeus | reverse complement strand
TTTTTTTTTTTTTTTGGCTACCTATTTTTGATGTTTACTTACTGAAAGACATTTATATTTTTTAAATATTTTATTAAAAACAAAATTTCCAACTGGACACAAAAATAAGGAATATACGGATTTGGTATGTGTGGATGATGTTTGGGTGCTCTTTCTAACAATTGGTATGTGTTGGATATGTTGTTGTTTAGTCACCAAGTTGTATCCAGTTCTTTTGTGATCCCATCAAACTGTAGCCTGCCAGGCTCCTTTGTCCATGGGACTTCCCAGGAAAGAATACTAGCATGTGTTGCTGTTTCCTTCTCCAGGGAATCTTCCCAACCCAGGGATCAAACCTACATCTTCTGCATTGGCAGGCAGATTCTTTATCACAGAGCCACCTGGGAAGCCCATCTATGGATATAGATAGATCCTAACTGGGGTCACCTTTAGAAAGTCAAAATTTTATTTGCGAGATTACCAAAAGACAAAAATTCTCAGGAAATTTTTTAAAAGCATTTAGAAATAATTAAAATGTTTATTGGTTTAAATATTTTGTTATAGAGAAGTAAATCCACGTGTTCATAATTACTCAGTTTTGGGAATGCCCTGGCAGTCCAGTGGTTAGGACTCTGGGCTTTCACTGCTAAGGGCCCAGGTTCAACCCCTGGTGGGAAACCAAGATCCCACAAGCCACATAGGACAGGCAAAAATAAATAGGTAATTACCCAGTTTCTTGCTACCCTATCCCCTCATGTCTTGCACCTTGAGGTTTCTTCACCAGAGTTTTTGGTGCTAAAAAGTACATTGCTGGATTCCTTGGTGGTCTAGTGGCTAAGAATCTGCCTGCCAGCACAGGAGACACAGGTTTGATCCCTGGTCTGGGAAGATTCCACAAGCTCTGGACAACTAAGCCCATGCACCAGAACTGCTGAAGCCCATGTGCCTAGAGCCTGTGCTCTGCAGCGAGAGAAGCCACCACAATGAGAAGCCCGCACAACACACTATAGAGTAGCCCCCAACCACCACAGCTAGAAAAAGCTCACATGCAGCAGTGCAGATGCAGCCCAGTCAAAAATAAACAATGTTTTTTTTAAAGTTCATTGCTTCTTTAGGAACCACAAAAAACTCTACTGTAATTGAGAAGAAAACAGTGATAGCTGTTCTCCTTACTGACCCACGAGTTACTACTTTCTTCATTTCCCCTTTATTAATTTATATTAGAAATAATCTGTACAGATGTTTTAAAAATATATTGAGTCTATTTTATGAGAGCAGAATATGATCTACCCTACTAGAATTATCATTGCATTTGAAAAGAATGTATATTTTGCAGTCACTTGGAATAGTGATTTATTAAATATTAGTAAGTCAAGGTAGTTGATAGCACTGTTCAAACGTTCTTCATCTTTACTGACTTTTTTGGTCTAGTTCTATCAAATGCTGAGAGAGGGATATTAAAACTCCCTATGGTGATTGTGTAATTGGTTATCTATTAATTATCTAAATTTTGCTTCATGTAATTTAGAGCTCTGTTTATAATTACTTTATCTTTGTAATAAATTGACCATTTCATCTTCATGAAGGGTTTCTTTTTATCTCTGGTAATATTTTTGTTTTGGAATCTATTTTATCTGACATTAATATAGCTACTATAGCCATCTTATTAATATTTTCATGGTATACCTTTCTCATTCCTTTACTTTGGAAATGTCTGTGATCTCATATTTAATGTGTGTTTTATGGAGTCAGTGTATAGTTGGATTTTGTTTCATGTTCATTCAAAAGTCTTTCTCTTTTAATTGGAAACTTTTAGTCTTTCATAATTATGATAATATAATTATTGAAATAGTTAATGTAGCAGGGAGAAAAGCAGCCCTCAAGGTTATTTACTCCCCAACTCCAAGACTTTGAAAATGTGATTATGATTAAGAACATAGAAATTAAGAAGTTATTTTTGACTATTTGGAAGGACCAATTCTAATCTTATAAATCCTTTAAAGCAGAGAATCTTTCTCAAATGTGGCCAGGGAAAGATAAAACCACAGTGGAAGAAGGTTCAGAGAGATGTGACATGAGGAAGACTTAACCTGCTATTGTTGGATTTGAAAATAAAGGAAAGAAACCAAGAGATGGGAGCATCTGGTTCTGGGAACAGCCCTCAGTTTACAGCCAGGAGGGAAACGGATCTGAGTCTTACAGAGACCTGAAGGAACTGATCTCTATCATAAATACAGACAATCAGAAAACAGATTCCCTTCTAGAGACTTCAGAAAGGGATGCAGGCTGTTAATGTTTTGATTTTAGTTCACTGAATTCCATGCCATATTTCTCTGTTTTCAACTGAAGTGTACTTTATTGACGACATTTTTCAGTTTTAGGTGTACAGTAAGTGATTCATTTATATATAAATAAATACATATATATTCCTTTTCAGATTCTTTTTCATTATAGGTTATAGCAAGATATTGAATATATTTCCCTTGTTCTACAGTAGGTCCTTGTTGATTATCTATTTTATATATATAATAGTATGTATATGGTAATCCCAGACTCCTAATATATTCCCCCTTTTCCTCTTTGGTAACAATTAAGTTTGTTTTGTATGTCTATGATTCTGTTTTATAAATATGTTCATTTGTATCATTTTTTTCAGATTCCACATATAAATTATATCATATAATATTTGTCTTTGTCTGACTTACCTCATTTAATATAATAACCTCTAGGTCCATTTATATTGCTTCAAATGCCATTATTTCATTCTTTTTATGATTGAACAGTATTCCATTGTGTATTTATATCACAATGGACTCATTTGAAAATACCCTGATGCTGGGAAAGATTGAGGGCAGGAGGAGAAGGGGACGACAGAGGATGAGATGGTTGGATGGCATCACCAACTCAATGGACATGGGTTGGGTGGACCCCAGGAGCTGGTGATGGACAGGGAGGCCTGGCGTTCTGCGGTTCATGGGGTTAATTTTTGTTTTTTTAAGGAATCTCGCAAAGAGTCAGACACGAACGAGCAACTGAACTGAACCTGAATATATGTCACATCTTCCTTGTGTATATATGTCACAATGTCCACTCATCTGCCAATGTACATTTAGGTTGGTTCCATATCTTTGCTATTGTAAGCAGCGTTGCTATGAACAAATGGGTCCTTGTATCTTTTTGAATTAGAGTTTTTGTCTTTTCCAGATATATGCCCAAGAGAGGGATTGCTGGATCATATGATAGCTCAATTTTTATTTTTTTTAAGGAATCTCCATAGTGTTTTTCATAGTTGCTGCAAAAACTTACATTCTCATCAACCATGTAGGAGGGTCCTGTTTACTCCACACTATCTCCAGCATTTATTATTTTTGGACTTTTTGATGATGGCCATTTTGACTGGTGTGAGGTGATACCGCACTGTAGAAAGATTTATATTTCTTTAATAATTATTAATGCAGATCATCTTTTCATGTGCCTACTAGTCATATATATGTCTTCTTTGAAAAAAGTGTTTATCTAGGTCTTTTGCCCATTTTTGATTGGATTGTTTGATATTGAGCTGTATGAGCTGTTTGCATATAATGAAAATTAATCCCTTGTCAATCATATCATTTGCAAATACTTCCTCCCATCTGTAGGCTCTCTTTCATTTTGTGATGGTTTCCTTTGTTCTGCAAAAGCTTTTAATTTCAATTAAGTCCTGTTTGTTTGTTTTTGCTTTTATTTCCATTACCCTAGGAAACAGATTCAAAAAATATTGCTGTGATTTATGTCAAGAGTGTTCTGCATCTAAGAGTTTTATATTAATAGTACCTTGTCACATATTTAGGTCTTTAAGCCATTCAGGGTTTATTTTTGTATTGTATGTGGGCTTCCATGATGGCTCTACAGTAAAGAATCTGCCTGCAATTCAGGAAACTCAGGTTAGATCCCTGAGTCAGGAAGATCCTCCGGAGGAGGAGATGGCAAACCAGCCTAGTATTTTTGCCTGGAAAATTCCATGGAAAGAGGAACCTGGAGGGTTACAGTACATAGGGTCACAAAGAGTCAGACATAACTGAGTGACTGAACTCACATGGTGTTAGAAAATGTTCTAATATCATTCTTTCACTGTGGGTGCATACACGCTAAGTTGCTTCTGTTGTGTCCAGCTGTTTGCAATCCTATGGACTGTAGCCTGACAGGCTCCTCTGTCCATGGGGTTTCCCAGGCAAGAATACTTCAGAAGGTTGCCATTTCCTCTTCCAGTGGATCTTCCCAACCCCAGGGATGGAACCCATGTCTCTTAGTCTCCTGCATTGGCAGGTGGGTTCTTTATCGCTCTCTATACCTAGGAAGCCCAGTTGTCCCAGTACCCCTTATTAACACTGAAGAGACTGTCTTTTATCCATTGTATATTCCTGCCTTCTTTGTTGAGGATTGGTTGACCATAGGGTTTATTACTGAGTTCTTTATTCCATTGATCTATATATGTTGGATATATATATTTTTTGTGCCAATACTACAATGTTTCAATTACTGTAGCTCTATAGTAGATTCTCAAGGCAAGAATACTGAAGTGGTTTGCCATTCCCTTGTCCAGTGGACCACATTCTGTCAGACCTCTCCACCATGACCCTCCCGTTTTGGGTGGCCCCACATGACATGGCTTAGTTTCATTGAATTAGACAAGGCTGTGTCTGTGTGATCAGATTGGCTAGTTTTCTGTGATTATGGTTTCAATGTGTATGCCCTCTGATGCTCTCTCGCAACACCTAACTGTCTTACTTGGATTTCTCTTACCTTGGACGAGGGGTATCTCCTCACCTGCCCCTCCCGACCTTGGATGTGGAGGAGCTCCTCTCGGCCCTCCTGTGCCCACACAGCAGCTGCTCCTTGGATGTTGGAAGGACTGATGCTGAAGCTGAAACTCCAATACTTTGGCCATCTCATGAGAAGAGTTGACTCACTGGAAAAGACCCTGATGCTGGGAGGGATTGGGGGCAGAATAAGAAGGGGACAGAGGATGAGATGTCTGGATGGCATCACTGACTCGACGGACATGAGTTTGAGTTTGACTGAACTCCGGGAGTTGGTGATGGACCGGGAGGCCTGGCGTGCTACGACTCATGGGGTCACAAAGTGTTGGACACGACTGAGCGACTGAACTGAAAATTCATAACATGTAAAAAACTATGCTATGAAAAAAAGAGCCTAGACTATATGAAAATACTGTAAAAAGGAACATGGATTTTAAAAGGTGCTGCCAGTGAAGGCTCAGCAGGAAATGAAGGACATAGTATTTGATGGACATGAGTTTGAGCAAGCTCTGGGAGTTGGTGATGGACAGGGAAGCCTAGCATGCTGCAGTCNAAGGAACATGGATTTTAAAAGGTGCTGCCAGTGAAGGCTCAGCAGGAAATGAAGGACATAGTATTTGATGGACATGAGTTTGAGCAAGCTCTGGGAGTTGGTGATGGACAGGGAAGCCTAGCATGCTGCAGTCCACAGGCTCGCAAAGAGTCAGAAATGATGGAGTGACTGAACTGAATTGAATTCTTAGCTTGCAGGTTGATTTGGACCATGGACCATAATTTCCTGACTTCTGAAACAGGTGTTTGAGACTCTATTCACTTTTTTAAAAATATTTGTTCTATTTTTTTCACCTTGGATAATTTCTATTTCTATTTTTTCTAGATCATTTACTTTTCCATACAGCTTGTTCATTTGACTATCTTGTCCATCTAGAGATTTTTTTTCAGAAAATATAGTTTTATTTCTAAAATTTCCATTTCAGGTATTTTCATTCATTTTTTAAAACATATTTAGCTTTGAATTTATTGACCATAATTACAGTAACCATAGACTCTTCATTTTTATTAAGAAAACAACAAATAATAAAATGTAATCTCAGGTGAAAAATCAAAGAATGCCCATTAGTAACGGAAGCTGAAAAAAAGATGTTATAGCTCATTAAACTCTGATTGAACATCATTTTTCCTAAACACGTGATCAAAACTGGATGGTCCCCTGAAATGAACATGATATCTTCTTTATTTCACCTTGAAAGTTTCTCATTGATTTCCTTCTGACCTGCACAAAATATATATTTTGAGGTTAATATCACAGATATTAACCATATCTGTCTTTGTCCTAGGCTACCAGAAAATAAAGCCTGAGAAAGGGATTAAAATGCTTATAGTTTATTAGTAAGTGAGAGTCAGGGCAGTGAAGATGAAGAAATTGAGAGAGATGAGACAAGGAATGGTGTTCCTGATGTAATGAGAGCTAGGACGCACACTTTATAGACAGATGAGGTAGGTCATCCAGCAGGTGTTTTACTCAGTATGTGAGCCTTCTGTGGAAAGTCTGGAAGGAGAAAACATCCATTGGAGCAGTCCATAAAAGGGAAGGATAAAGGAATCTTTATGTGCCCTGTTACCTTTCACCTCCCTTTCCCCATTGGTCAGGATTCATTTCAAGAGCTATTGAGCCCCACAACTCTGAGCTGTGTTATCAGAGTAACAATCTATCCCAGTCTGAAATAAAGGTGGTAGGGTATAGAGAGAGCTAAGTGTATAACATTCTGCAAAGTATGTGGGCCTTGGGTTCGACTTGGACTCCAGCCAGCTTGGAGAGCTGAGCAAAGGCACCAGTAAAGGAGACGGTGCATGCCCGTTGCTCAGTCATGTCCGACTCTGTTTCCCCGCCCCATCACGTGCAGAGCTTTCCTCAGCTGTGTCCATAGCCTGGCCTGTGTGGGCAAGGAGGAGGGTGCTGGTTCTGAAAGCACAGGGGTCTCCAGGCTCTCTCTGTCCCAAACACAATGGTTTTCAGATAGCATTATTCAGGCATTGGAGGGGCAGTGTTACCAGGACACTCTGGGGGCATGACGGGGTAGATGAGGAAACACCAAATGTTTATGTTCATCAACATTATCATTTGTGTATGTCACAGTTGAAAAATATTTACCACTCGCTTGTGTGTCGCTATCTTATAGCAAATAGCTGTAGTTTAGGAAAACAAAGAACTATCTAAAAATACTACTGTAAACTTCTTCACACTGATCATTTACATTGTGTGGCAAAGGACTCTGGTAGCTTAAACTAACTGCCCCCGTGCGAATGAGAGAGGGCAGTTATAGGCTTTATCTTTGTTTGGGAGGCAGGCAGTGGAGCTAAAACAGAAATCCCCAAATGGGGGAAGGAGAGGGTCAGACAAATTGAGAGAGTAGCACTGAAACATATACATTACAGTCATAAAAGAAGTTGCTGTATAACACAGGGAGTTCACCTGTGACCCCAAGCTCTGTGACAACCAAGAGCAGGATGACAGGTGGGAGGGGGGAGGTTCAAGAGGGAGGTATATATGTGTGTGTGTGTGTGTATATATATATATATATATATGGGTTATTCATGTTAATATATCGCAGAAGCCAACACAATATTGTAAAGCAATTATCCTCCAATTAAAAATAAATTTTTTTAAATGTGAATACTCAAAAAGAAAAGGAAAAAAAAAATCCCCAAATAGTATTATCCTAAAATCAGAATTTTTAAACAACAACAACAAAAAGATATGTTTGTTCTTCTGGAATACAGTTCTTAAAATAACTCCATTGCTTTAGATATTTATAGCACTTCCACAAACAGACAAAAAATGACAAAAATCTTGTACATTCATTAGAATGTTTCCCAATGTCATATCAAAATTTGGCATACCAGAATATTTAGATCAAATCTAATTACTGGAAACTATTCTAACATTTGCTGCTTTTTTACTTTTTAATAGAATGTTTACAAAGTAAAAATGTATTATGTAGAGAAAGTCATTATCTAATGTATAGGGTCTTATTACACAAATCTTGAGTGTTTCCATTTGTCCTCATCAAAATGCATAGAAATATGTTACTATAATCCTCAAAAAAATTATAAAGAACTTGCACATGTATGGATATTAATACTCTTTACAGACTTGGAAGAAAATTATTTTTAGCCCCCAAAACCTTATATTCCTTCTTAGCAGCATTGAGACCCTTTTTAGAACTGAATACAAATTACTTTCAGCATTGTTGTCATTTGCAACTCCATGGACTGCAGCCTGCCAAGGTTCCTTGTCCTTCACCATCTCCCAGAGCTTGCTCAAACTCATGTCCATTGAGTCAGCAATGCCATCCAACCATCTCATCCTCTGTCGTCCCCTTCTCGTGCCTTTAGTCTTTCCCACCATCAGGATCTTTTCCAATGAGTTGACTCCACATCAGGTGGCCAAATTTGGAGCTTTGGAGCTTCAGCTTCCGTGNTCCATTGAGTCAGCAATGCCATCCAACCATCTCATCCTCTGTCGTCCCCTTCTCGTGCCTTTAGTCTTTCCCACCATCAGGATCTTTTCCAATGAGTTGACTCCACATCAGGTGGCCAAATTTGGAGCTTTGGAGCTTCAGCTTCCGTGTCAGTCCCTCCAATGAATATTCAGGACTGATTTCCTTTACGATTGACTGGTTTGATCTCCTTGCAGTCCAAGGGACTCTCAAGAGTCTTCTCCAGCACCACAGTTCAAAAGCATCAGTTCTTCGGCACTCAGCCTTTTTTTATGGTCCAGTTCTCACATGCATACATGACTTCTGGAAAAACCATACTTTGACTATATACACCTTTGTTGGCAAAAGTAATGTCTCTGCTTTTTAATATACTGTCTAGTTTTGTCATTGCTTTCCTTCCAAGGAGCAAGCGTCTTTTAATTTCATTGCTGCAGTCACTAGCCACAGTGATTTTGGAGCCCAAGAAGTAAAGCCTGTCACTGTTTCAACTGTTTCCCCGTCTATTTGCCATGAAGTGATGGGACCAGATACCATGATCTTAGTTTTTTCAATGTTGAGTTTCAAGCCAGATTTTTCACTCTCCTCTTTCACTTTCATCAAGAGGCTCTTAAGTTCTTCTTCACTTTCTGTCATAAGGGTGATGTCATCTGCATTTCTGAGGTTATTGATATTTCTCCTGGCAATCTTGATTCCAGCTTGTACTTCATTCAGCCAAGCATTTCGTATGATGTACTCTGCATATGTTAAGTAAGCAGGGTGACAATATACAGCCTTGATGTACTCCATTCCCAATTTTGATCCAGTCTGTTAGCATAAGTATCTTTATACTGCTTCCTGAATATGTGGCTATTTTCTTCATTCCATGTGCTGTACTCAGGTTCTGTTTAGGCCATCAAAATATCTAATACCTGAGAATTAAAAAAAAAAAAACAACCTGAGGTCAGACTCACTGTGCCACCATTTTCCCTTGTTAATATAAAATTTCTGATCCTAAGCTTGAAAGGAAATATTCCTGTGCATCTTCCAAATTAAAAAAATTATAATTCAGTTACAGACAGACAGACAGACACACACATATATATATATTCATTTTTAGATTCTTTTTCCACATAGGCTCTTACAGAGTATTGAGTAGTGTTCCCTGTACTATACTGTAGGTCCTTAATAGTTATGTTTTATTTATAGTAGTGTGTATATATCAAACCCAATCTCCCAATTTAACCCTCCCTTCTTATCCCCTGTTAACCATAAGTTAGTTTACAATGTAATGCTATTTCTGTTTTGTATGCACATTCATCTTTGCCCTTTTTTAAGATTTTACATACAATTGATATCATAAGATATTTGTCTTTGTCTGTGTTACTTTACTCAGTATGACAATCTCTAGGTCCATCCATGTTGCTACAAATGGTATTATTTTGTTCTTATTATGGCTGAGTGATATTCCATTTTATATCAACATCTTCTCTATCCATTTTCTCTGGTGATGGACATTTAGGTCGCTTCCATGTCCTGGCTCATGTAAATGGTGTTGCAGTGAACATTGGGGTGCATATAGATTTCCCATTATAGTTTTTTCTGGGTATTTGCCCAGGAGTAGGATTGCTAGATCATATGTTAGCTCTATTTTTAGTTTTTTAAAGAACATCCACAGTGTTCTACATTTATATTCCCACTAATAGTATAAGTCAGTTCAGTCACTCATTCATGTCGGACTCTCTGTGACCCCATGAACCATAGCACGCCAGGCCTCCCTGTCCATCACCAACTCCCAGAGTCCACCCAAACTGACGTCCATTGAGTCAGTGATGCCATCCAACCATCTCATCTCTGTTGCCCCCTTCCCCTCCTGCCCTCAGTCTTTCCCAGCATCAGGGTCTTTTCAAATGAGTCAGCTCTTTGCATCAGGTGGCCAAAGTATTGGAGTTTCAGCTTCAACATCAGTCCTTCCAATGAACACCCAGGACTGATATGTAGGATGGACTGGTTGGATCTCCTTGCAGTCCAAGGGACTCTCAAGAGTCTTCTCCAACACCACAGTTCAAAAGCATCAATTCTTCAGCACTCAGCTTCCTTCACAGTCCAACTCTCACATCCATACATGATCACTGGAAAAACCAT
>SJYV01010810.1:793449-905916 GCA_006410875.1 Neotragus pygmaeus | reverse complement strand
TGCATATCTGAGGTTATTGATATTTCTCCCAGCAATCTTGATTCCAGCTTGTGCTTCTTCCAGCCCTGCGTTTCTCATGATGTACTCTGCATAGAAGTTAAATAAGCAGGGTGACAATATACAGCCTTTATGTACTCCTCTTCCTATTTGGAACCAGTCTGTTGTTCCATGTCCAGTTCTAACTGTTGCTTCCTGACCTGCATACAGGTTTCTTAAGAGGCAGTTCAGGTGGTCTGGTATTCTCATCTCTTTCAGAATTTTCCACAGTTTATTGTGGTCCACACAGTCAAAGGCTTTGGCATACTCAATAAAGCAGAAATATTATACCTTTGTCCAAATCCACAGAATAGACAATACCAAGAGTGAATCCTAGAGCAAACTTTGAACCATGGGTAATTATTATGTCAATTAGGTTTATCTTTGGCTAAAAAAAATGGGCCATTATAGTGAGTGAAGTTGATATTGGGAGAAGCCATGTGTGGGGGCAGGGTGTATATAGGAGATCTCTGTACCTTCCTTTTAATTTTATTGTAAACATGAAAATGCCCTAAAAATGTGTCTTAAACTAAAAACTCCTGGAACTAATAAGCAATTATAAAAAATTTAGGATATAAGGTTAATATACTAAACTCAATCACTTTCTCATATACCAGCAATGAATAAGTGAAATTTGAAATGAAAAGCAATATACAAGACTTACCTGGCGATCCAGTGGTTAAGACTCCAAACTTTCACTATAGGTTTCACAGGTTAGATCTCTGGTTGCGGAACTAGGATTCGTGTGCTGCACTGCACAGCCAAGAAAACAGAAAAATAAACGAATAAAAGCAATATACCATTGACATTAGCACCATTCCCCAAAATGAAATAGGTTAAATATACCAAAATATAAACCGTATCTATGCAAAGAAAACTACAAAGCTCTGATGAAAGGCATCAAAGAACTAAATAGATATTATTTGTTCATGGGTAGTAAGACTGAATATTGTCAAGATACCACTTTTTCCCAACTTGATCTATAGAGTCAATGTAATCCCCAAACCCTAGCAAGTTATTTTGAAGATATTGACAAAGTGATCCTAAAGTTTATGTGAAAATGTGAAAGACTCAACATAACCAACATAATATTGAAGGAGAACAAAGTTGGTGGACTGATACTCCCAGACCTCAAGACTTTCTATAAAACTACATTAATCAAGACTCAGTGTGATCCTGGCAAAAGAATAGACAAATAGGTCCATGGAACAGAATACAGAGCCTGGAGATAACCCCACATAGGCATAGTCGTGGGGGCTTCCCAGGTGGCGCTAGTGGTAAATGCGCCAATGCAGAAGACATGGGTTCGATCCCTAGGTTGGGAAGATCCACTGGAAAAGGAGATGGCAACCCACTCCGGTCCTCTTGCCTGGAAAATTACGTGGATATAGGAGCCTGGTGGGCTATAGTCCATAGGACTACAAAGAGTCAGACATGACTAAAATGACTTAGCAGCATGCAAACATAGTCAAGTTGACTAAGGAGCAAAGACAATTTGATGGAGCAAAGTCTTTTCAACAAACAGTGCTGGAACAGCTGATCATCCACCTGCAAAAAATTAATCTAGACATAAACGTTCAGTTTAGTTTAGTCACTCAGTCGTGTCCAACTCTTTGTGACCCCATGAATCGCAGCACGCCAGGCCTCCCTGTCNAACTGTTTTGTAACTGAAGTCGGGGTTCGTTCGCTCCTTTCGAGGAAGTTCGAACCCCGGCGCGCCGGTTCAATAAACCCTCTTGCTTTTTGCATCGAATTCGAGTCTTGGTGATCTGTGAGGCGACGTTTCCCGAGAATAGGCCTTTCTGGGGCCTAACAGTATCTTCCCAACCCAGGAATTGAACCTGTGTCTCCTGCTTGCCAGGTGAACTCTTTACCATTGAGCTACTTGTGTGATCCCTTGCTTGCATGCTAAGTTGCTTCAGTCAAGTCCAATTCTGTGACCCTATGGACCATAGCCCATCAGACTCCTCTGTCCATGAGATTCTCCAGGCAAGAATACTGGAGTGGATTGCCGTTCCCTTCTGCAGAGGATCTTTCCAATGTAGGGACTGAACCTGGATCTCCCACAGTGCAGGCAGATTCTTTACTGTCTGACTCACCATTTCCCATAATTTAAGCATCACGGGTCACTTATATCCTACCACTTTATTGTGAATCAGTTTGTCAAATTCTTCCCTGAGATCAAGTTTTAATTAGAAGGACAGAGAATATGAGGACATGNGATTCTTTACTGTCTGACTCACCATTTCCCATAATTTAAGCATCACGGGTCACTTATATCCTACCACTTTATTGTGAATCAGTTTGTCAAATTCTTCCCTGAGATCAAGTTTTAATTAGAAGGACAGAGAATATGAGGACATGTTCTGTCTAGAGTGTAGATCTGGATGATAAGCTCTATTGTTTGGAAGAATGTGGTCTTGAAGTCAGTAAGTAGGAGGTGCTGCTGCTGGTAGCTGTGTGATCTTGGAGAGATTTTCAATTTCTGTGAAGTTCAGTTTTCTTCATTTCTAAAACAGAATCTTTGTGACAATTACATGAGCTGATATATGTAGTAGCACTGGGCACAGAGTTGGTACTCAACAAAAGTTAGCTGAAAGATAGTAAAAAAAAAAAACAAAAAAAAACAGGAAAGTAAAACCTGAATCTCCAAAAAGGTTTCCAAAGTCATTTACCTAGTTTCATCCTTGTTGGTCACAATTTCTATAAAGTTCATCTGCATAAATAATTTAGCTCCTATCTCTGCAAAATTAAGTATCTGGTTATTAATTTTGGGAATATATTTTAGGTGTGAAGATCTTATAATCATGGCTTCGGAGAAAAGCATTCAAGTAGATAAGCTTCAATTAACAACTGAAGTCAAAGAGTCTGAACCAATTTGTTATCATCACACATTTATTATTTTCATCTACAATTTTCAGTGGAGACTGTGAACTAACATGTCTGCAAAGAGAAAAACAAATCACTTTGCAGAATGGCTTACCAGGCAACAAAGGGCAACTGAGTTTGTTGCTTGCTAGAGGTGTTTGCTTTTATTACTCCTGGAAGAAATATGCCCAGGACACTGTCATTGAACTAAATCTTAAATTACACAAACAGATGATTTAAGTCCACAAATTAGCCCCAAGACCCAGAATACTCTTATGAAAATCTCACAATTATTTCCATGGCATCAAAACTGAGCTCAAAGGACAGTAATAACCATAATTTATATTTTCCAAGTTCTTGCAGCTTTCCAAAGCACTTTTATAGACATTGTCTGACTTGAGCCTCACAATAAATGAATAAAGTAGAAATTACAACCTCTAGTACACAGATAAGGAAACTGAGGTTAAGAGAGGTGAAATGATTATCCCAAGTAATTTGAAGCTCATTCAACTGTGGCATAGTTGGCAGAGTTCCAGTGCCAAGTACATCCACACTGTGGATGTCTCCGTTTTTATTGCAGGCTGTGAGTAAGCTGTGAAACTGTTTTATCTTTTTTAGTTTAGAGCTTCCTAGCACTTTGCAGCATGCTGAATAGCTAACTCCAAACCAGTAATGAAAGCAATTTGTAAATGTAATCTTGTATGATACCACAAAACCAAGCAACAAGAAAGAAAAGACTTCTCCTTACTGTTAGTAAGTGTAACATGTCCTGATATGTCCAGAATTAACTTATGAGACATCAGATTCTGAGCTCAAATAACTACACCAAAGGCTTAAGCACATGGCTTGCCTTAGCAACAAGTTCAGATTCTTTTGGTTAAAACATTGCACTTGTATGTCAGCATATTTGAGATATAATTTAGTTCCTCTTGAACAAAGGGACTTTTGTAATATTTGTAGCAGCATGTCTCTCTATGAATTTATTTTAGCTCTTCAATGGGTTTCAAAAATTATTTGTATGATTTTAAATGAGGTGCTCTGATCTGAAGAGTCATAAAAATCACTTCTGTCTCTATTACCCTTTCCCTATTATCTGAATTACCCACCTTGGCCTTATTCACCTACATTTCTTTCTATTGTGTCCTTTCATATACCAGTGTTCCTGTGATGATATGTGTCAATGTTAATCTGAGAAAAATATGCCTGGTACACCCTAAAAAGATAAGTCCACCACTCCACCTGGCCACCACCAACCTCCGCACACCCATTCACCATCCACCAACAATCAAGCAGAAAAATTACAAAGCAAACTACTATTTCCTTTTTCAGCTAACTCAGTTATGTCACCTAGGGAAAATACTATCACCTGCATCACATTTTAAGTAAGACTGCATTATGATTTTCATAGACCTTAAGCAGGTTTGTCTTCTTGGGCTCTTTTATTCATAAAAATATGTTTTAAATGTTATTTTAAGGCTGTTGGTATAAAGATGACTATATTGATATGATATATCAAAACACTGTATACCTACAAGTTTATGTTTTTCTTCTGATTTTAAAATAAATTATTTTTGTGGTCATCTGTGAGTTCTAGGCACTAGTGAATAAGTCAACTCTGACATTGAGGCCATGTAATCCTAGGAAAGCCTCATATTTAGAGAAAAAAAAATGAATATAAGAAAGTTTTCCCTGAAAACCTCTATTAATATTGACACTCTTCTTAATGTTCATGTTATATGAAAAGTGTCTGTAGCTTCTTCAGCTTCCAAGAAGTTGGCATCTCATGAAATAAAGATCAAAAATAATTAATTTGACTAATTTCACCACAAGAATTAGCCTAACATATATTGAGAGCTTATAACATTCTGAGACTACACTAATAACTCTATTCATCATTGCCTTTAATCTTTTTTTTTTTCTGTAAAAAAAAATAACAGCCTTATCAAGATATGATTGCATACCATATGGTTCCAAGTATACCACTCAATGTTTTTTAGTACATTCGAAGAGTAATGCAACAATCACATGACTACATCATTTCAAGGCATTTTCATTATCCCCCAAAGAAGCCATGTACCCATTCATATCCATTAGCAGTCACTCCCCATTCCCATTCCCTCTAGCCCAAGGCAAATACTAATCTACATTTTTTTCTCTATAGGTTTGTCCATTCCAGACATTTCACATAAACGGAACTGGCCTTTAATCTTATTACTACACCAAGAAATAGATGTTATTATTACTTCTACAACCAAAGATCAGAAGAACAAAGTAATAGATCCAGTGTCCTACAGGAAATAGATGGTAGAGGCAAGATTTAAAGTAATATTTGAGCCTTGACCACAATATTAATCGTAGTTGGTCTTCAATATATTGTTTTTATGATTATAATGTATTAGCATTACTATTACAGTGTAATGTGCAAATTCTTCCCTTAATATTCATTGCTAAAATGGGAAAAGATAATCCATTTCCACTGTTTCATACCATAAAGAAAAACCAGGCTGTCTAATTTAGCCTGGTTTTAATCCATCCTCCTCCCTACACACATACACATAGATGTGTGTGTGAACCTTGCACATCACACCCCCCAAACATGTATTTTGTAGGAATCTTCATAAAATATGTAGGCTCTCCTTCTTTTACTTTTAGTTCAACAAATGTCTTCAATTCTGTTTCTAGACTCTATGGTGCTATGCTTAGTTATTCGGTCCAAAACTTTGCAACCCCATGGACTGTAGCCCACCAGCCTTCTCTGTCCATGGGTATTCTTCAGGGGAGAATACTGGAGTGGGTTGCCCTGCCCTCCTCCAAGGATTCTTCCTGACCCTATAGTAGGCACAAATAATGTAAATGTGAGAACAGCATACCAGGAAAAACGAATCTTCTTAATAAACAGTAACATTTTCTTATTGATGAAATAGACTTCTTTCATTATTTCAACAAAGGAGTCACATCTGGTCTCAACTCTTTTGATATCCACACTCTTTAGCTCCAGGCAACCTCTATTCAGCTAAAAATGATGTGTATTTAAGAGAATTGCATGTTACTTGCCAATATGAAAAGAGATGATAAAGCAAGTGGGCAGATTGGTAAGCGTGGTGGATGAAGAACTGTCGCAAGCTAGTGGCCTGAGTTTTACTCTAACTCTTTAGACTAGATGATATCCTTCCAACCTGCATCAAAAAGAAGCACTGTAGGCAGCCTTGAAAGCTAACAGGCAGTCAGCTATGCCTAAACTTCTGTTCTTATTCACAAACTTTTTTTTTTTTTTTGCTCCAATTCATATGCATTTTTCCTTAGAAGATATTACTATGCTTAAGAGGTTCTTAGCAATATCACTTAACTTTGGAAGGTGGAAAATGGTCAAATACTTGTCATTTTGCTAAGGTTCAACATGTAAATCTTAGACATATTTAAACGGAACAGGGGTAAATTCAGATTGTATTCATTAAATGCCTTGAATATGTATTAAAAGATAGAGTTGTGCATTAAGCATCTGAATTGATCTGTGAAGCTGTTCTACTTTATAGAATTTGTCCCTGAACAAACACTGCTGGTACACAGACGTCACTATCCTAGGGTGTGTTAAGGTAACCAAAAGCAACACTATGCCAATTGTACGCATTTCCTCTTTCTATTCGCGCCCATGCAGGTGGGGGCATCCTGCTTTTGGAGCAGGGAAGTCCTAAGTTAAAATAAAAACTGTGCAGGCAACTATGGTATTCTACACAAGGAGTAACTAAGTATTGTCTAGGTTCTACAGACTCATTTCCTCTCTGAGCCATTTGTAGAATTTCTTCCATAATCAGATTTATTTTAAGACTTTCCAACTATAAATTGGAGTAAAACTTAATAAGGAATGGACTGGAAAAATTAGAATACGAGGAGACTGCAGTGGTTTTCCAAACTGTAAATCCTTTTGTGTTGAATGATTTGATTGTAGGTTGAGGTCTGTGCTGAAAAACCTGTGGTTTATACTTTTAGAAGGTCTAATCTGAAAGGCAGGGCTACTGCCCCGTATTCTCTAAAGAAACAGACAGCCACAGGGGCCACTTTGAAGAGTACCCTCAGCACAGGATGTGCTTTATGGTCAGTCTTGCCATCTTCTTTAGTAATTGATAATTGAGATCCAATCGTCTTGATAATTTTGGATTCTTATCCTACCTGGCTGACTATAAAAGCTCATATTTTGTAATACATAAGAATATTGAAATTACCTGGATTTTGGATGAAATCATACTATAAATGCTACTAGATACATAGATTTTACCAAGGTAACTAAGCATTTGAATGGGCTTCCCTCATGGCTCAGCAGTAAAGAACCCACCTGCAGGGCAGGAAATGCAGGTTTGACTCCTGGATCTGGAAGATCACCTAAAGGATGAAACGGATACCCATTCCAGTAGTCTTGCCTGGAAAATCCCATGGATAGAGGAGCCCAGCAATCTACAGTCCAAAGGGTCAGACACAACTGACAACACACTCATAGGCATTTGAAAATGTATGTGTGAATAGAGTGTTGAATTTGTAGCCATCGTGTGCAGTGTGGCCTGTGCTATTAGTTTATCTGCAATCTTCAGACATTGCTTAAGTTTATACAGCAAGAAAGTTGCTGAGCTAGACCCCTTGTTACTGCAAAAAAGAAGATGAAGAAGAAAATTGGATTTGATAAAGCATGAAGCACAAATCAGGGCAAAACAACAAAAAGAACAAGAAAGAAAACCAGAAAAATAAAGTGAGAAAAAATTATGTAAATTAGTATCAAGAGGAGATCACATTTCAAAAGAATTCTTAATCCAAGAAAGTCATCAGACTCCCTTCCCTCTTGTTCCTCCTTTTGATTCATGTCCCTCCTTTTGATTCATGTCCCCCCTTTTGATTCATGTCCCCAACTTCCTCTGTCCTACACAATGTTTTAGGGTCTGTCCAGGAATCCTGTGACTGCCCAGAGCTTTTTTGGTTGGAATTCAGCTTTCCCTCCTCTGCTCTCATGATGTACTTGTGAATTGCTTGTGACACAGTGATTTATGTATGCTTTTCTTTCTCCACTGAATGGAAATGAAAGAGTTATGTCACTGTGGCCAAAAAAAAAAAAAAAAATTGAGCACAAAAATTATTTTGAGTTCCTGAAATTTCCTATCAGCCTAATGGTAGAACCTCCCAAAAAACTTAATGGGGAGAAATCGCCTGCTTGGGAACTATCAAAAAATTTGACTCTTATCACTAGAGATGAGCAATCCCCATATCACACCTAAAAAGATATTGTCACAAAACTGTATCGCACATCTATTCTCCTAAGGGCCCATTTATCTTCCCTTAAAGTCATTTATTTTCCCATAAATGTCCTTCTTCATCTCCTCTTCTCCTATTAAGATTCATGCCCCAAATTCTAAATACCTCCTTGAGTCACATTTTTCTGTGAATTCTCATTTGTCTTTTCTCTTGCTAATCTGTCTTTTGTCAGTTTAATTTGCAAGCACTCAAGACATAAACATAAGAGGATAGAAGAAAAGATTTTCCTCCCTGACAAAAGCCATCTCTGTTGTCCCTTAGGGCCAGGGTCATGGTAGACGCCCAATACAGTTTTGCTGAAGTGAAATCAACTTAAATGTACTGAATTGAAATATATACTAAATTATTGACCAAGTATCCACAAGCTTGTGAAAAGAAAAAGTACAACCTGCACTTAAGAGGGAATTGAATCAAATGATTTTTTTAAAAAAGACTTTATATCAGACTAACAAGAGCTTCTTTAAGAGCTGGGCCTGAAGTAAATATGAATGAAAAAGGGCCGGGCATGCATGCTAAGTCTTTTCGGTCGTGTCTAACACTTTGCAGCCCTATGGAATGCAGCCCGCCAGGCTCCTCTGTTTGTGAGGACTCGCCAGGCAAGAACACTGAAGTGGGTTTCTGTGCCCTCCTCAAGAGGACCTTTCTGACCAAGGGGTTGAACTCATGCCTCTTACGTCTTTCACATTAGCAAGCAGGCTCTTTACCACTAGCATCCCCTGGGAAGCATTAAAGGATGATAAATCAAGAGCCTAACTTATAGATTGACCTTTGCCAAACTAGACTAAAATCTGCACTGGGCTTGTCATCGTGTATTTATATATTCTTTGTATTTTTATGTTCATGCAGTGTGGTAGTTTTGCATGGTGACCAACTAGCTAAGGCTAGTTTGCTGGCAGGATAGTAGGTAAGAATCCCAGTGTCACTGTCTTTTGAGGAGAAATCATTCATACACTAGGAGAAATCAGAAATTTATCAGTTGGAAAACCACAGTGAACTCAGCAGCAGAGTCTTCAGACAGGGAGTTGCTTTTTCTTATCATTCAGGCTTAGGTTCTGATGTTGATTTTGTTAACTCTGTGAGAACAGTTTCAGATCTTGACCACAAACTCTTGATTCATTGTCATATGAGCTTAACCCTTTCCTGTACTTCCTGAATCTGATGCCTGAAGATTAAAAGGTCTAAAGACCATCAACACTGAGGTTACTGAGATGTGGAACTATCCCCAAGGCTCAGAGAAGATACCTGGAGAGGTTTACAGGATGCGAGGGAACTACAAGCCAGGATAAAACACCTCTCAGATTTGTGTTCCTCACAGGAGGTCTAAGCCAAAAGATATTAAAAGTGCAAAAGCTGTTTGATCTGGTACTTATGTACCTTTCATCACTACAGATGTTAATCTTGCCAATTTCATCACAGCATCTAGCGCTTTTTATGGTGAGATAATAAAGAGCATGCATAATAGGAGAATAAATGCTTTTTCCCCCAGTGGAGCAAGCTAATGGCAGTAAGCAGCATATTGAGTCTAATGGGAATGGGACATAGTGTTTGGGACACAGCCATTTTGAAATAGCAGACAAGCAAATGATTTTAATAATTTCAACAAAATATGCTCCTGCTTTCTCTCCCTTGCATTTCTCCTCCTTGAATCTCTGGGTTTGCTCCAGGAGAACGCCATGGCTAGACAGGCCTCCCCTCCACTTCACCCAGCCAGGTGGATTCAACTCTCATACCCTCCATCCTCCTCTGTCTTCCTCCACAAAGCCATTCTTGGCCCTTTTTACCCAGTTAAATGTCATCAGTTGTTTTAGGATGTGAATATTCTGCTTTATCCCATTTTCTAATTATTCCCTTTGTGTGTCTTTTTTTTTCCCAAAATATTAGTGCCTTAATAGCAGGGAGTATATAGGCAAAACATCCAGGTAGTCCCATATATCTTGATATGAGTAGAAATAAAAACTTATGTCAGTATAAAATCCAATCTAGCCTAATTCTTCTAATTTTAAAGAATTATGGGTGAATTCTTACATAATATGTATACCTTGGGCTTTCCTGGTGGCTCAGATGGTAAAGAATTTGCCTGCGGTGTGGATCAAATTTGGGTTTGATCCCTGGGTTAGGAAGATCCCAGGAAGAGGGCATGGCAACCCACTCCAGTATTCTTGCATGGAGAATCCCCAGGAACACAGGAGTCTGGCGGGCTTCAGTTCATGCAATCACAAAGCGTCAGACATGACTGAGGGACTAAGCACAGCACAGCACATGTACTATCCTATTTTTATTATAATAATGGTTAATCACCTTAGGAGAGCCCCACATACACACCATTTACTACTTTCTGTACCTGAAATACTTCCCATGCCCAACTCTTCTCTATTACTACTGCCATTACTACTACTACCAGTACTATTACGTAACTATTACGACCATCACCACCACCAAGGCCATCACTACTATTACTGCTGAGACTTGTCTTTCAGATGTCAGCCTTATCCAGTGACCCAGATAGGGTGAGTCCTCAAAACCAGTGCTTTCCTACCAGCCTAACATGAACTATTAATAAAGTCAGGTATTAACCTCCTCCACCTTCTGTTGATCTCATCTGCTAATCATGTACCATCATATACTATCACATGGAATTGTGCGCCTTGACAGGAGAAATGCTCTGAACCCTGCTCTAACCACCACCCTCACTCTCTCTTTCTGGCTTTCTGGTGCAGATCATAATTATCTCTGTGATTCTTTAATGCCAGGCAATAACATGAAGACAGGGATTCACCTCCTTGCACAGTGCAGATCACCATGCTTAGCAGTGTTTGGCACACAGCAAATATCAGTCAATATTTGTTGAATGACTACATAAATTGGCCATTTCTGCTATCCTTCTCATAACCACTGTAAAGATGATAGGAATTGTTTGGGTTCTATCCCCTTGTCTGGAGAGTTTTGAATGACAGAATCAGAAAAGTAGATCTGATGGTTCTCAGAGGGCAGGGGGTTTCAGAAACAGCTGGGCTGTCGAGAAAGACAGAGTTATAAGAGGTAAGTGGAGACTGAAAAGATGTCAGAAAGCATTAAATTAAGCATTGGTCAATAACAATGTTGTGCTTAGCTTGTCATAATAGATGACAGAGTAAGCATGCTGGTTTGGGGGTGGGTGAGAGAAAGGAGGTGAAGTTTAAACAAAGGAAACAAAGAAAAACACAGAAAATGTCCATTAACTTTCTCAATACTGCAGTGGAGATCTAATTTTATACATATATAGAGAGAGAAAGAGAGAGGAAAAAATATATAATTTACATACTATAAAAATTCACCCTTTCTAGCATACAGTTCTATGATTCTGACAAGCACAAAGAAATGTAAATACCACACAATCATAATAGACATTTCCATCAGCTCCAAAATTTCCCTCAGTCCTCTTTCTCAATATCCTTCTTCCATCCCCATTGATCTGCTTTCTGTCACCATTGCTTGACTTCCCCAGAATGTTATATAAATGAAATCAAACAATATGTAGGCTTTTGAGCCTGGCTCGCCTCACTTAGCACAATGCATTTGAGATTCATCTATGCTATTGTATATATTGGTAGTTCATTTTCTACTTTATTTTGTTCTATTTTGCTGAGTACTATTCCATTGTGTGGATATATGACAGTTTATTCACCAGTTGATGGAACTTTGGGTTATTTTCAGTTTGACTATCATGAGTAAAGTTACTAGAAAAATTTGTGACCAGGATTTTTTAGTGAATGTGTTTTCATTTGCATTGGGTAAATATCTAGGAATGGGATTGCTGGATCATAGAGTGAGTGTTATGTTTACCTTTACGAGAAATTGCCACTCTATTTTCTGAAATTCTACCTAAATTTTAGTTTCTTAAGTTGCTAATATCCTACCTCTGTGGATAACCTTTGTGCAAGTCTAAGGTCTTGCAGATGGCACATAACTGTTGTAAGAAAAAAATAAGATGCACAGATTCAATGGGAAAGGAAAACGCAGACTACACATGAAAGCATATGTTTGAGGTCTCTATCTTCTGATCTGGCCTTACATTCTGGACTGTGAAGACATGTCAGGGTGAAATCAAGGTGGGACGATGCTGCCTGTCAGCTCCATTTGGAAGCACCCATTGCCCGACTCCTGGATCCACTTCTCATACCTCCTAGCTCCATACACAAGTCTGACTCTGGGTTCTATCAAAGGGATTGAGAATGTAATTCTAAAAACTTGATAGATGCCAAGAAAAAGCAATCATGGCTCTCTGTTGACAGTATTAACAGTGTCCTGGAGGTTCCTTAAGGCAGGGGTTGGGGGGAGGGTGGGGACTAGGAAAGAAAGTCTTACTCAAAATACATTTTTTTTTTCCTCCTGGCACATTTCCTGAATCCAGCTGGAACTGGAGAAGCATGTGCCAGAATGCAATTTAGAAAAGTGTTCATGTTTGTGAGTGTTTCAGCTCTGACTGGAACCAGAAAATAGCCGAAGGTCTGGACTGTGAATGAGTTTCCCCCCACCCCGAGCCTTCCAAACCAGCTCTACAGTATTATTTGCCCACTGTTATTGTCATCCAACACTCTAGCTCCAGCTCTCCTAACAGGCTTTCAGAAAGGTGTGGTCTACTTACATTAATTCTAAGATTAGTGAAAACTGCAGTAGAGAATGAAAAGTACTTCTCTGCTTCTGGCTGCTGACACTATTAGAACTTCATATGACATTTATAAGGCAAATGCCTTCAGGAAGAAGAGAAAAGGATTTAAGGAACCGATAAATCCTGTCCCTGGGGATCTGGGAGCCCTAACTTGGTTTACCGTACTTCCTATGACTTGAGAGAGTAACTGAACCTCTGACCATGTGTCAGATTTTTAAAATGGCAGGGGCTATACAGGGCTTGGATTATTCAGTGATGCTAGAGTCCTTTAAAATAGCTTTTCACATAGTGAAAATAGCACTCTTGACTAAGAGCTCTTCACAAATTGAGAGTCATAGTTTAGTCACCACACATGACCTATCACTTATGACTTGCAGAGCACAGCTGTTTGTGAGTGATCTCTGATGAATTGTCTTAATAGGAGAAGTTGAGCAAGAAACTTACAGGCTTATTGCTCATTAATTCCTTCTTCAAACTCTGTAAGAGATGCAAGAAACTGCCCAGAATTTAGTACCCACAGACTAGCAGTCATAGACCTTAGGAAAAGCAGAGAAGCACAGAGAAATGAAGCCATTTAGAGTCTGTCAGAGAACAGTGAATTTCAAAAACAACCCTTCTGTTTCATTAAAAATTTATTTATTCAAGTTTAATGTACTTTGAAATGATTTGCATTTTATAAAGAACAGAATATATTTTCATAATATTTTACCAAGGAAACACCAACCCAGAAAGGTTACTTATACACTGTGACAATGTCAATTGGGTTATGCCCTAAATTTGACAGGCTAGAGTATTAAATTCATGTTCCATAAATTACTCATGATAACATCTTACCTTTGTAATATAGCATGGCTTTTGCTCAAAGTCCTCTTAATATACACCTTGCACTTCAAACTCATTTAATCTGAATATACACAGTCTTCATTCCTATCAAAGAAATACATGTAATAGTTTACTGAAAGTGCACATAGTGAGAGAGATAAATTGAATTTTTCCTTCTATAATAATCTTAAATGCTAAAGGATCTGTCATGCAAAATCTTGCCTTACAGAATTATAGTTCCAGCTGACAAGGAACTTTTGTTAGCAAATCACATTGTATTTTTTTAAAATATTTTATAGTCCATTAAAGTAGTTACAACATGTTAGACTATTGTGGGAATTTAAATAGCTTAATTCAGTTTGTAAACTCTGGCTCACGGTCCCATCACCTGCTTTTGTAAATAAAGTTTCACTGGACCCCGGGTGCTTCCATTCTTTGAAGCAGTGTATATGGCTGCTTTGCTGCTGTTGTGACAGAGTTGAGTACTTGCAACAGAGATCATATGGCCCACAGGCTTAGACCACTTACTATTTGACCTTTATGAAAAATTTTGCCAAGCCATAATTGCCTATATCCTACATTTTATTAAAAAAAAAACCCAATATAATTAGCATTTTCATTACTCTTTGAGACAAGGGAATTATCATATCAATTAATTCCAAAATATGGAATAAATAACTATCAAATTTCCAAAAATATGTTCTGGCTTGCTTTACACTGATATATATGTGAGAAAATCTCCTGCATCCCTTTGTGCTAAAATGAAACAGAACTAACATGTCTGATAAGAAAGGAACATTGACTCTATGGTCTTTCTCAGATACTCAAATATAAAAAGCTTAGGGAACCTACAGCTACCTAGTATTTAACGAATTTAAACATTACTTAGAGAATTAAGTTATTGATCAAAAAAGAGTAAAGGACTTCAAAAGAAGCTAAGCATGTGTAATGAAACATCTTTCCTTCCTTACCATAAAAATTTCTTCTAAGGAGGGCTATGAAATAAATCAACCACACAACTCTCCTTGTAATCTCTCTCTTTTTTTCAGTTTAGTGATGACAAAAAAGAAGCATCAGACATTGAAAGAGCATTTAGACTGTTCCTCAGTCAAGTTGTCAGCTGACAGCTTTCTTGAAAGGAAATTTAGGACCCTACTGTGAGAAAGCCCATAGAAGCATTTTACTCCAAGGTAACCTCAGATATGCAGATGACACCACCCTTATGGCAGAAAGTGAAAAGGTACTAAAAAGCCTCTTGATGAAAGTGAAAGAGGAGAGTGAAAAAGTTGGCTTAAAGCTCAACATTCNACACAGAGATCCCTAAAACTTAGAATGTACCTTATGGGTCAACAACAAAATAAAATACTTAGGAATAAACAACAAATGACACTTAAACGTCAAGGCAGTTTTACAGTGAAGGAAATGGGATTTTATTCTATATGTAAGCTAAAAAGTCATCCTGCCACAGTTTCATGGGTTCTGACAGAATACATGAGATTCCTGGGGAGAGATAATGATGTCATTACTCACAGCATTATCAGTAGCCAGAGCATCACCATTTGTCCTGGCTGCCAAAGCCCCAATTCCCATGGGAAAATGTGAAGAAGCCCAGGTCACACCACCTTATTAAAGATGAGGGATTCTGAGCTTAAAGAATCTAAATATTTTATCATTGCTGGTGAGCCTGCCTGATAATTATCTTGAAAGTATGTGTTACTTTTATTTTACTAGACAATAAACAAACCTACCTTTTGCGTGAGAGAAAGAAGTGGGGGCAGGCTATCTGTATTGTCTATTGGTCAAGACTCTTAGCTACAAAAATATCCTTGAAAAGATAGTCCATAGAGGAGGAGTGGACATCACAAATTCTGAAGATGGATTTGCGTGCATCCCCCTAATGAGAAATTGAGTTAATCCATTTGTTGAGAGGGTGAAAGTGCTTGGTTTATGTGACCAATTTTGTTTTTGTTATTAAGGAATAATCTATAAAATTGGAATTATGAAGAAAAGGATGATCTTGACATTGTGTTAGGATGGACTACAGCGGATATTTATTGGCTTTTTGTGGGCTTCCCTGGTAGCTCAGGAGACCCTGGTTTGATTCCTGGTTCAGAAAGATCCCCTGGAGAAGGTATAGGCTACCCACTCCAGTATTTTTAGGCTTCCCTGGTTGCTCAGCTGGTAAACAATCTGCCTGCATTGCAGGAGACCTAGGTTCGATCCCTGGGTTGGGAAGATCCCCTGGAGAAGGGATCAGCTACCCACTCCAGTATTCTGGCCTGGAGAATTCCATGGACTGCAAAGAGTCGGACACGACTGAGCGATTTTCACTTTGCGTTTTACTTCCATTGGCTTTTTATGGGGAGAGACGAGTTAACTGTCTCCTACTGTAGAATCTAAAATTGCTGCACACTCATTTTCCCAGGCTCCAGTGCAGAGATAATGGCAAATTCCTTTGGACACACTGATGTTGGAAGTATTTAGTTTTTTGAGTAACAGGCGTGTCCAGAGTTACACAGGTGACATCCAGGGCGTGGCATCCGCTATACCAGTGAGCAGGCTGGACATCTGGTGCTTAGCGGAGCAGCTCTGTTCCCCGACTGGCGGATGGTGTGGTGTGATTTGCTTGGTGACTCAGAGGTTAAAGCATCTGCCTCCAATGCAGGAGACCGGGTTCGATCCCTGGGAGGGAAAGAACCCCTGGAGAAAGAAATGGTAACCCACTCTAGCATTCTTGCCTGGTGAATCCCATGGATGGAGAACCCTGGAAGGCTACAGTCCACGGGATCACAAAGAGTCAGAGACGACTGAGCAACTTCACTTCACTTCACTTCTAGCTCTCTTTTATTTTAGGACACAATATTCTCTAGGCTTCCATATGATTATCAGTACCTCTCAAAATTGTTTAAATATTTGTTTAAATTGTTTTACCACTTTAACAGACTGAATCAATTTCTGATGGTTGCCTTAGGACGCTGATGAGCATAACAACTTTTTATTCGAAAGATTTTTTCCCAAATGTTATGTTATAAAAATGAAAACACAAAAGAATGTATTGGGGTTTTTTTCTAGTACAGACTTTTATTTTCTGTCCAGCGGTACTGATGTGTAGTATAATAACATTTCTATTCAAGCTCTGTTTTGCTTCACAGAAAAGTTCTTCAAAGAGAGAGGGATTATGTTCAACTTAGCTTCTCTGTATCACAGACAAGAATTATCAATTGTAAAGTCAAATAATTTACTTAGTGTATCTGATGAAACATAAATCTGCTTAAGTTAATCATTAAATTATATTTTGCTAAAAAGAGATAGTCCAGAACAAAAGTAGTGCCCCTGCTCTAATATGAAAAATCTGAGAGATCCTTGGAGACTCGCTTCTCTACAATATGTCACTTGATTTTCCTTGGTCAAATCATCTGTCTCTACAAGGGTCCTATGAGCGTAAACATGTGGAAAGAGTGGATAGCCCCTCCCACTGGAGTTTACCATAATTTCTATGCTGAATCTTTTCTACCATTAGCACTTCCAACACCATAAGGTCTGCAGGATTGGAGAGCCCAAACAAAAGGATGCTTGCATTGCAGTCTGGACCTACGCAAAGCCCCAGTGCTAACAGCTTTCCATGCCATCCAGTGTATGGGTTGATAGTATTGCTAGGCATGGAATATGCTGCCTCAAGAACCCATAAAAGCCTTTCAGGCTATCTTGTAGTAGGGGGTGCAATATACTTAGAAGCAATATTTTAGCACAGCCCTGACCACTAGACCTTTTAAACCTTCCCCAAAGTGGCTCTTCTTGCATCTATGTAGGATTTATCTCCCACTCTCTGATATGTCTTATCAAGACCATCTGCATATCATCGACTTTTACTGATTTCCCATCAGTCATCATGATATCAGTGTAGTGCCAGTGGTTCTCAAAAACAACATTGTATCCCAGGGTGAGAGAGGGATTGTGGCAGAGATTTGTATTACCATTGAAAGTAAAATGAGGTAGGAGTGCTAGTCCCTTTGATGTTTCCTTTATTTTGCCAGTCTGGCCCCTACAGAAAACAGACGGATCCTGGGAAGTGAGTGTAGACTGTAGACTCCCTCTTGCTTAAACATGAAACAAGCATAATCACAACTATGCCTCCCACACTATGTGCAAAGTCTACCCTGGGGACGAGGGACTTAATGTTGATGCTGTTATAATGGCAGAATATAGATATTTCAGTAATACACTTAGGAACTAGAAAAGTAGCTGTGGGAGGCCCACTGTGAGCCGGACTTTAGTTAGTACTCTACTTATTACCTGAATCCCATTGGCCCCCACTCTGAAAGGGTACGGTGATGATGCTTTAAATCTCTGGGTGTCCATGTCAACTCACACCCTGTGTTGAGTTGTTGTTCAGTCGCTAAGTTGCGTCTGACTCCTTGTGACCCAATGAACCGCAGCACACCAGGCTTCCCTGCGTTCAGCTATCTTCCCCAGAGCAGCCATGCACCCAGATAAATGGCCATTGGCTCTGTCGAGGAAGGATTGAAGAAATTGCACTCATATGTATTTGCCATGTCTTTCAGGGTCCTTCCTCCCAGAAACCCAATCAATGGCTTCTAGATCTGAACACTGGCTCAGGTATGCACACGAAGTAAAGGGTCGTGACTTTGGATTAAGGAGACCCCCTCGACCTCATGCTCCTCTGTTCTTGACTTTGGTTTATTTGATTTTGGTTTTGGTTATAGATGGTAAGCAATACCCTACACATGTACAGCTTGGAATTCAGGCAAAGATTCAAAATGATTCCTATGCAGACCTGAGGAATTCTAACTCCCGCCTGTGTTGTAATGTGGCCTGAAAATTCACGTCACCTCTTCCCCTGGGTACAGTCTCTGTCTCTTTATTCCCCAGGACCACTGAGCTTTGCTGGAGATCTGGAAAGAACCTTCTGACAAAATGTTCACCTCGTGTGCATTTTCCTTTCCACAACAACTGCAGATCTCTTCTCCCGGACGCCCAATGTCTGACAGCAGATGTTTCATGAATTTTGGACAGCTTTCTCATTGTTTATGATGAGAAGTTCAGTTCAAATATGGCTGTTCTATGATGGGAAGAAGAAAGTTCTGTCTTTAAACACTGACATGTATTTTAACCATAGAAATGAATTGCTTTTATAATTGAAATGATTTAAAAAGCTAATGTTTATTCAATGAGTGTACAACAAGAATATTATAAAATCTTTATTTCTAAAATTGTTTGTGGTAAACATCTGCCCTAACTCAGCTACCTTCTCTGGCTCCTCAGCCAATTCATAGGTCAACAAATAGCCCACATTCACAAATTTCATAGGTCTTCCAAATACGTGGAATCGACTATAGTGTCTCTCCCCAAGTATTTTTCTTTCAACTGTGTTTATTTGATAAAGTCTTATTCAATCATCCTTATTCCAGGCACAGTACTTACTTGGCCCTCTTCACTACAGGGCAGAGTGATTTTCTGAAGCCATCTGATACACCAATGCTTCCTTAGCCTACCTCCAATTTCCCACATCTCGGTTAACAACCTACAGTTCTTTTCCTTAGTTCCAATTGATTATCTTGAGCACAATTCAAGCTCTTTACCACCTTCCCTACAAAAGAAGTAGCCTCCACCTTCAATAGCAGTGCACTTTGCTGAAATTCTGATATTTTGTAATTCTCACACTCATTCTTGCTTTCAGCCTCTCTTTTCTGGATCTAAGGTCAATTTCCCACCTTGTTCTTAGACAGGACAGTACAGAGCAGGGTGCATTTAATTTCTGGCTCTGTCACTTTCTCTTTGTTTGAACTTGGGTGGGATATGTAACATTTCCAGGTCTCTGTTCATCTCTGAAAAAATTTTTAGTATCTGCCTCAAATGATTGTTGTGGCAATTGAATTTATATATGTAAAGCCTTTAGAACAGTATTCAGAATACAGTAAGCACTCTGCCTACAATGCAGGAGATCAACTGAAATGCAAGAGATGTAGGTTTGATCCCTGGGTTGGGAAAATGCCCTGGAGAAGGAAATAGTAGCCCACTCCAGTATTCTTGCCTTTAAAGTCCCATGAACAGAGGAGCCTGGTGGGCTACAGTCCATGGGGTTGCAAAGAGTTGGACACAACTTAGTGACTGAAACACCACCAATATTAGCCACTATTATTATTTCTCAGAATCATTAACATCTGGCTTCCAAGTATTTGTCACATAAATGCTAAATCACTATATCCACTATACCTCTGTGATGAGTTTAGATGTGTTCAGATCCAAGAATTTTAGAAACAAAATTCAGATCCACATGCTTTTAAACTCTTAACTTAGACCCCTGTTGCTCTCTTAAAGGTGAGTGTTCGCAACAAGGTCACTTGCCTCTGTCCCAGACTCTTCCATTCTTAGCTTGCTCCTCACTTGCCTGTCAGGTGTCTCCTTGGGACTGGTAACACTTCCCTCATAAGACAAGCTATCCTGAATCAGTAACATTCACAAGGCCACCATGGAGCCAGCCTTTGGCTCCTAAAGTGGCAGCTAATGTCCCTATGTGCCAGTTATGACTGTCTGCATTTTTTTAAAATAATGAGAATAGAGAATAAGAGGTGACAGGCAAAACAAGTATAGACTTGTGTATTTGGCTCTAGAAGAAAAAAGAAATAGGCAAATAATACATCTTGGTCCAAGAATGTTCTGAAAGAATAGAGTACAGCATAAAATAGATGTTTCCATAAACTGAACTGTAATTACACAATCTATACCTTAGAGAAGAGACCCATTATAGAATCAATGGGATTTAGAGCAAGACTATAGCTAAAATTTAAAGTCTGTGTACACAAATAAGTAAAATAAATCAATCTTATTAATAAAACAGGTATTTATATCCCAGGTATATAGCACTGACTTCTGCTTCAGCAAGAGGAATTATAAGTCAGTAATGCATCTTATAAATCAAGTATATGAACCATTCACCATTTCCTGAGAATATAAATCAGTCACGGTCTCAAAGCAGTTGCATGACTTGGAAACAACTCCTTGGATGAATAAATCAGTCACTTCCAGATATATGAATAAGTGACATGTCCCATAAATCACATGACTGCATACTCGTGCTTCATCAATCAGTAACTTTTATTTATAATTGAAAATTTAAAAACACTTATTGTGAACAATTTACAAAACACCAGTCTCAAATTCCCATAGTACTATAAGATGATGTGTACAACAGATTCAAAGGCTTGCCTGTGCCTAATAGTGTTTTTCACCAAACAGCAAATTGCTAAATTGGTTAGAGTTTGCTGATACTTGTGCTTGTAGTAACATCTCATTGTCCTGTATGGAAAACATAGGTTAGTACAGCTAACTCATCCTCAAGCATATCTTTCAAACCATGTCTTTTGAATTATGTGGCTATAAGTGCATCAACTACTGGAAAAGTGTTGTTTCTTTTGGAGAATGCTTTTGAAAATAGATAAAGCAATGTAATTGTAATTAAAAATAAATAAAAAGCATTAACATGTATAATCATTGACTACATGCTAATGTCCCATTAGCATACATAAATTTTACCAATATGACCACATTTTGTGTTTGCTTAGCATTTTATACATTTATTACTTTGACTTACAACTGTTAAGCTCATTATCATAATTTTATAATAAAGAAAATATGAATGATAATTAAAATCCAAGATCATGTTCAGCCTAACTAGAATTCAGGCTTGATGTACATTTTTCTGCCATTAGAAAGACATGGGAATTTTTAAATCTTTTTATGAATATGTATAATCACTACTTTCAAGTTTAAATTTCACTAAGTTAGCCTTACTTTTATAGGCTTAGTTAGGTGATCTACATTCTGAAACACCAACTGCTAATATTTAATGGTGTAATCATCATAAAATACTTATTTGTATACCATTATACATCTGACATGAGCTGAAGCTTGTATTTTACGTTTGTGACAATGAATGCCTTTTATGCTGTGAAAGTGAAAGTCCCTCAGTCGTGTCGAACCCTGCGACTCCATGGGCTGTACAGTCCATGGGATTTTCCAGGCCAGAAAATTGGAGCGGTTAGCTTTTCCCTTCTCCAAGGGATCTTCCCAACCCAGGGATTGAACCCAGGTCTCCAGCATTACGGGCAGATTCTTTACCAGCAGAGCCACAGGGAAGCTGTATAGACTCCATATATGCAAGCTTATGCATATATGCTTATGCTGGACTGGAAGAAACACAAGCTGGAATCAAGATTGCTGGGAGAAATATCAATAACCTCAGATATGCAGATGACATCACCCTTATGGCAGAAAGTGAAGAGAAGCTAAAAAGCCTCTTGATGAAAGTGAAAGAGGAAAGTGAAAAAGTTGGCTTAAAGCTCAACATTCAGAAAACGAAGATCATGGCATCTGGTCCCATCACTTCATGGCAAATAGATGGGGAAACAGTGGAAACAGTGTCAGACTTTATTTTCTGGGGGGCTCCAAAATCACTGCAGATGGTGACTGCAGCCATGAAATTAAAAGACGCTTANATCCTTATCCCTATATGTAATCTTATGCTGTATAGATTCCTCATAGCCATTATAAGCTTATTAGTTTTTGTCATTGTAAAAAGACCATCATTGAATGGTAGAATTTCATATGCCTTCTAACTATAATTCACTTGACTGCACAATCACGAACTACTGATAGCATAAAATCTATTCAGATATATCCACGCATATTATCTGATAATCAGATACTCTCCAGGAAATGTCAGACCACTCATTAAGTTTATTACTATGACTTAATATGGGTGAAGGTGCAAATACTTCTATTTCTCATTATCAAACAGGTAGCTTATATAAAACCAATTGAGTCTAGCAAAGGAATCTGACATTCTACCTTCATAAAGAGAATCATATTCAGTGTACACTATAAAAAATACTAATTAGAAGTCAGTTTTACTTATGGTTTAAGTATTAGTTCAACTTTAAAAGTCAATTTTAATTTCAGGTTTGTTTTTTTTTATTTAAATTGTTGTAATCATCTTACAAACTGTTTTGGCAGCTGTTTTCCTCCTCTTATCAGTTATCTTTTGGAAAATTTTTGAAAGTGAAAATTATACTACAGAATTTCCAGTATCAACTCCAAAAAGTATGGCATTAGAGTTATACTGTGTTTGAATTGCTGCTTAGTAATTTGCTAAAGAATAATAACATGTCTGTCCAATCTCTGGAGAGACAGATATCATACAGTCATTAAATCTTACTTGGTTAGCATAATTATATGGGATTCAGCATTATTCCTGTTTATCAACAAAGTGATTCACTTGAGAACTGAACAGACAATGCGATGTAGGGAAAGATTGCTGGTTGGGAAGACAAGTAAATTCTATTTCAGTTTCAGGTGGTATTTACATGGTCTTGGGCCTGTCACTAATTCTCATCTGGCTTTAGTTTCTCTGTCACTGACTTGAAGATTATATGTGCCCCTTTGTGGTTCTTTAGAAGGTTGTGAACAAACATTAATAAAATGGAGTGCTCTGAGTTTATCAGATAAGAATACTGAGAAAGTCAAAAAGTGTATGGTTGAGTCACGTCAGGTTTTGGAGATTTAAGGTCCCATTGGTGTACTCATTCAAGGGAAAATAATCCAGTTTAACAGTTTAGAATTCATTGTTTTTAGGATCATTTGGAAAATCATGTTATTGACTTCAAACCTGTCACGTGTATAGTTTTGCCTCCCTTTTAATTCCCATCATTTTTTCTCAAGCATACATCTAGTTTTTATCATCGTTAAGCTAAATTTATTCAGTAAATGCAGTTCCCCAATATTGTGACCACTTCTGTGGCACTTCTGTGTAGTTTTTAGATTTGATAAAGTTTGTATAAAACTTCTACCCCAAGCTGAAATGTGTTTGACTGTTGCATTGTGCAATGCATGTAACAGATACTCAATAATTTTAAAAAGTCATCAATTAAATGTAATATTAAGTGGAAGGCTTCTTAAACAGTAATATTTGTAGGAACTTTAATATTAGTGAGTTTCCATTTAGGTAAAATTTCATCAATCTGTCTTGCTTTAGTGTATCTAAATATCCTAGCATCTATGGTGAGATTGTATTCCTTGCATCTCTGTCCCCTCCTTCACTGCCACAAGAAACAGACTATAAAATAATCCTCATTCAGCACCCTGTCTGCACACCCTTTCCTGTCCATCTGGATGTCAGATGGAAGAAAAGAGACCCATGGCACTTCGAAATAACTGAGGTGGCCTGGGTAACATTTCATAATCCAGTTACAAAACCATGTCCTAATATCCACATCTCCATTTGGTCTATGGCTAAGTGGATAATGGAGGCCACATTTTCCACCACAGTCATACCATTTACACATCTTCTAATTCATTAATCTGGAAACATTTTGAAATAGCTAGACTAAAATTAAATTTTAGGAAATGCTCTTTATTGTACAGCAAAGTACATCACAGAATCATCTTCTTTGAGCCCTTGACCTTTTCCCAACAGAAACATTTCCCTTGCTTATACTGAATCAGCCTATGTTTTCACACTGTATTTGTCACTCTTGGAATACATGCCCAAGACAAAGGGAAAAAGAGAAAATGGAGGGAAAAAAATAAAAAAGGAAAATCAAGCAAGGCAACATAGCTCTAAGAAAATACTTAGGAAAATATAGGAGAAATGAATTAGTCAGTCTTCTTCAAAATTTGAAAGTTATCTGTTAGATCAGTTCAGTTCAGTCACTCAGTTGTGTCTGACCCTTTGCGACCCCATGGACTGCAGCACACCAGGCTTCGCTGTTCATCAAATCCCAGAGNAAATGAATTAGTCAGTCTTCTTCAAAATTTGAAAGTTATCTGTTAGATCAGTTCAGTTCAGTCACTCAGTTGTGTCTGACCCTTTGCGACCCCATGGACTGCAGCACACCAGGCTTCACTGTTCATCAAATCCCAGAGCTTGCTCAAACTCATGTCCATTTATTCAGTGATACCATCCAACTACCTCATCCTCTGTCGTTCCCTTCTCCTCCCACCTTCAATCTTTCCTGGCATCAGGGCCTTTTCAAATGAGTCAGTTCTTTGCATCAGGTGGCCAAAGTATTCGAGTTTCAGCTTTAGCATCAGGGCTTCCAATGAATATTCAGGACTTATTTCCTTTAGGATGGACTGGTTGGACCTCCTTGCAGTCCCAGTGATTCTCAGGAGTCTTCTCTAACAGCACAATTCAAAAGCATCAATTCTTCTCCAGAGTGAGCAGCACTGTTCCAGTCCTCCTTGCCCCAGGTTTATTACAGGATTGTACCTCTAACAGTTTATCCCTAGTTTGGCAAATGAAGAATGAGCAAAACTGAAGTATTACATCTGGAGAAGACTTTCTAGGGTGGGCTTCTCCCTCTGGCACAATATGCAATATTCAAAATGTCTACCTTAGTACCATGATGACTACCTGGCAATGTGTAACAGTTGAGGAGCATGGACAAGAAACTAAAAGACGCTTGCACCTTGGAAGAAAAGCTGTGACAAACCTAGATAGTGTATTAAAAAGCAGAGAAATCACTTTGCCAACAAAGGTCCATCTAGCCAAAACTATGTTTTTTCCATTAGTCATGTATGGACGTGAGTGTTGGACCATAAAGAAGATTGAGCACCAAAGACCATGTTTTTGACCTCTGGTAGGGGAGAAGACTCTTGAGAGTCCCTTGGACAGCCAGGAGATCAAACTAGTTAATCCTAAAGAAAATCAACCCCAAATATTCATTGGAAGGACTGATGCTGAAGCTGAAGCTTCAACACTTTAGCTACCTGATTCACTGGACAAGAGGCTGATGCCAGGAAAGATAGAAGGCAGGAGGAGAAGGGGATGGCTGGGGATAAGATGTTTGGATGGCATCGCTGATTCAATGGACGTAAGTCTGAGTAAACTCTGGGAGATTGTGAAGGACAGGGAAGCCTGGCGTACTGCAGTCCACAGGGTCACAAAGAGTCAAACACGACTGAGCAACTGAACAACAAAAAATTTTAAGACACTGAGATATGGGTTGTATTTTATGGCAGCAGAGCCAATACAATTCTATTACAGGTATCAACTTTGTTAAGAATTTAAAGATAATCCTCAGCAAGGATTTCCAATGCTACAAGCAATTTTTAACATGTATTTACACTAGCTCTTAGACCTTTATTTGATGATAAAGGGATGACATAGACCGATACAATAGTGCTCATTAGATTTATAGAAATGATTTGAATTATTCACACAGAGTAATTTATTGAACGCTTTGTAATTTTCAGTAGATCTATTCAGTGGTTCCTGCCATTTGCAAAATATGAGCCAATTACAGGATGAAAAATGTCTACCCCTTATATAATGAAACAGGTTCACTTGTCTCCAGGTGNACACACATATACACAAACACACACAGAAGAGAGAAAGAGGAAGTCTGGAGAGACAAAGAGAGAGAGAGTGGTGAATTAAGTCTCATTGTACTATTTTAGTGGGTTTTTAACTGTTTTTTTTTTTTTTTAACACCTATTTTTTTTTCAGTTAGGCATTCAGACTTTCCCTATTGAATTAATACGTTTTAAAGAAACTGATGCCCCCATGGTACAAGGACTGAGGCGTGTGGCCGGAATCTAAGATAATTAGTTGAATTTCATCACTGGAGCCACAGATATTGACAGATATAGGTTCCAATTCAGGAAAATATCTGAACAAGACTAGTACTGAAAGCTTCTGGGGAAAAAAGTCTTCTGAACATATGACAGACAGACATGAAATCTGGAATGACTATTGCAAATTTCCCAACATTAAGAATTCAATTTTTGATAAAACTACTGAGAAATGGAAGAAGGAAGAAAGAAAGAAAAAGGGAGAGAAAAGAGTGAGAGAGGGAGAGATCGGAAGAGGAAGGAAGATGAAAAGATGAGAGAGAGAGAGGAAGGGAAGAAACAAGGGAGAGAGCGGGAAAGGAAGGGCAAGGAATGGGAATAATAATAATAGGTCATTGATAATATTATTGAATGGCTTGAATGAAACCAACCCAGAAACTTTTCTAAGTTCAAACTTTACAGATACCTAGACTAATAAATTTACTTTGCAGTTTAAATAAATTCGAGTTAGAATTTCTATTTCTTGTGACTGGAAACATTAAAATTGATTTNAACGGAGAATTTAATTTTTTGGTGGGAGGTGGGAGGGGGATTCGGGATTGGGAGCTTGTGTACACCTGTGGTGGATTCATGTCGATGTATGGCAAACCCAATAGAGTATTGTAAAGTTAAATTTAAAAATAAATAAATAAATAAATTTTTAAAAAAAAGTGAAAATATATTCTATAAACATAGATCAGCTTAATATATTTCAATATACATACAATAATTTGAAATATATTTTTAAGGAACAAATAATACACCATTTAGCTCATCTGCTTACTGCTGCTAAGTCACTTCAGTCGTGTCCAACTCTGTGTGACTCCATAGCCAGCAGCCCACCAGGCTCCTCCATCCATGGGATTTTCCAGGCAAGAGTACTGGAGTGGGGTGCCATTGCCTTCTCCTAGGTGACACAAACATTAAATTTCACCGTACTAAAGTTTGGAAATATGCTTGCTATGAAAATTTTGTGACTAGTAATAGAATTTCTTTACTGTAAATATATGTATGTATATGCATATGTAGTATTTCTTCTTCCTATTATCTTTAATTCATGTTTTTACCTTGACCTGTTAGTCACTTAACTATTATTTTGATAAAATTCAGGTTCATTTTGAATACAGTGATAATATTCTTAAAATTACATAATTTATAAAATAATGACTAAATCATTCGCCAAATTATTTTGAAACAATAACCAACTTATATTCAAAGAGAAAAGATAGTTTGTAAGTAGCATCAGAATACAGAAACTAGGAAAAAACTCTAATTATTTGAAAAAAGAATGCCAGGATATCATCATAGCAGAAGATTCAGCTGTGTGCCTAAGATGATATACTGAATGATTTGAAATTTTCCTTTTTTTTTTCCTGTCTTTTTTTTTAAATTTTACTTTATTTTACTTTACAATACTGGATTGATTTTGCCATACATCAACATGAATCCGCCATGGCTGAAATTTTCCATTATGAGAAAACACCCCTTAACAGGTATCATTAACTTAGGATATTTCAAGAAGGCCTGATATGAGTTGGGGACCTTGGAGAAAGGAGCACTGATGCAAATTAGTCCCTGAAGACGACGGATTTAATTAAACTTCAGGTAAAACTGTCCCTTAACTAAAGTGCAAGCAGGGTTAAATGAAATCAAAGTAAAAGCTGCTGAAATAAATACTCATGTTCATGCAGGATATTGCTAAGTATTTTTCTCTGAAAATATTTGGAAATATAAAATGACTACGAGTCCCTATTATTGTGTGAAAATGTATGCCTTGCACACCCATTTGGTGGAGAGCAGGAAATAGTGGCAATCCCGAACACACCTCCCTCTCCAGTGTAAGGTTTCGAATCCAGAGTTGAGGCTCTCCCATCTGATTTTGTTGGTCTCAGTGTTCTGGGAGCCATATCTGTTTCTTTCATCAGAAGAGCTAGGCACAGTTTATCAGTGGCTGGCACAGAAATCTATGTCACGATTTACAAGCTTCTGATGCTCTAGAGAATCCTGTCTCTCCTCATTGAGTTCACCTTTGGAACTGCAGAAAATCAAAATGATAAAGCCATTCGTTTTTCACTTCATTTTCTTGCTTCAATTCAGATTCCAGCATCCCAGAGTCTGACACCTCTGGCAAGCACTTCAGGCATTTTGTAATGTGGACAAAGGTGCAACAATGTGTTTCTTAGAAAAACACTGGCTTTACCTGTCACCTTCTTACATTTCTTGAACAGACACCAACACCAGAATACAAAGGCTTAACATAGTATCCCACTCAACAATCTCAAAGAGTGTAAAAATTATAATGAAAACTTATTTTAGCTATTTTAATCATGACAATTTATGCAACCAAGAAATTTCAATTCAGTTCAGTTCAGTCTCAGTCGTGTCCAACTCTTTGCGACCCCATGAATTGCAGCATGCCAGGCCTCCCTGTCCATCATTAACTCCCAGAGTTCACTCAAACTCACGTCCATCGAGTTGGTGATGCCTTCCAGCCATCTCAGCCTCTGTCATCCCCTTCTCCTCCTGCCCCCAGTCCCTCCCAGCATCAGAGTCTTTTCCAATGAGTCAACTCTTTGCATGAGGTGGCCAAATTACTGGACTGGAGTTTCAGCTTTAGCATCAGTCCTTCCAAAGAACACCCAGGACTTATCTCCTTTAGAATGGACTGGCTGGATCTCCTTGCAGTCCAAGGGACTCTCAACCAAGAACTTTAGGGCACTTCAATTTGATCCTCTCACCAAAAATATTATGAATAGCAAGGCTTGATCAATTACTTACCACTTGACCTTGAAGTCTTAATTATCAAATTCTTTAGTGTCCATTTTGAGAATGATGAGTTTTTACCATTCATTTTTCAATTCCAGGCTTTTTATGAAACAAATCATGACTTTGTCTACTATTTTATTGATTTACACGTTCTTTGTTACGTATATAGGTTATATACTATCTATTTGGGGGATCACTGAGATATAACAAATGGCTACAAAGGAATGGTCATGTATTTCAGTTGAAGTAGTTCCATTTGTCATGATAATAAGCTTTAGACTCCAAAAATGCTTAAAAATGCTTTTCTTTAGCAAATTTTTTTAAATACTAAAATTGATGGTTAATTTTTAGAAGTAGGCAAGTGCAGAAAGAAATGACAAAAGCCACTTCATTAATATGTTGTAACAACCCTCAGCAAATTACAGTGGCCACTATGAGTCAAACCAAAGGGAATCTGTTAACTACTGAAGTGTTCAAGCCTTATAAAGAATATTCTAGTTTTCTTAATACTATGCATAAAATAGATGACTAATGAGAACCTACTGAATAGCACAGGGAACTCCACTCTATGCTCTGTGGGGGCCTAAATGGGAAGGAAATCCAAAAGAAAGGGAACATATGTACACATAGAGTTGATTCACTTTGCTGTACAGCAGAAACTAACACAGTGTCATAAAGGAACTACTCTCCAATAAAAATTAAACAAATAGATAAATATATGTGGGCAATCTATTCAGAATGGGGTCAAGCTTAGAAGGACTCAATTGGCTGAGGGTCTTCAAGTTGTAACTAGCATGCACTTGGATTTTTTTCATTTAGACTGTGAATTTATTTGAATAGCTTAAGACAATATTTAGACAGATGAACACAGTGTGTGCCTTTAAGGCTAATGGATTCATTTTTCTTTAGAAGGGAAATCTAAAGCCTCCCTAGAAGCTACCCTTGGCATCTCCATTATTTAGATCATAAAACAGTGCAGACTCTGAACTGACCGTGATAATGCTGACCTGTGAGCCCCATTTACTCTTCTTTCATGACCAGGAAATGCTCCTTCTGCCCTGGCCTCAGACAGAAAGACCTGACTGTTTTCTGATCTTGCTTACTTGAAGGACAGCCTGTCTTCGGCTGCTGTGAAATATAACTGCATTACCTTAAGTCTTGCTGCTCTCTGTCGTATGCAATATGACCCATGCTAATATGTGGCAGTTTTAGTATTGATTTCCCCTCCTTGTGGATTTCATTCTGCCTATGTCAAATATAGATAAAAATTGCTATATATGCTGAACTTACCTAGTAACTACAACCACAAGTAGATTTCAGTATATAAAAGTAACTTACATGACCTTAAGAAAGAATGGATGCTTCCAATTTAGGTTTAGCTCTATCATTCAACACTTGACTCATGAGTACATTGTGAAAACACAGCAAACACATCTGAATTTGCCTTGAAAATGGTATTGAGAAAATTGTCCAAGAAATGCCATGTATTTCATGGTCCGTGAGTGCCCTCCACAGGGTGCAATGCAGAGATTTTATTTTAGTGCTGTGTCTGTTTAATTTTCTTGAGTGTTCTGTCTCGGATCATTTCTGTATTAGAGAAAATTCATAAAGGCTTGAAAAGAAATTAAATTCCTTGATCTAATTTAGTGAAGGTTTAATCATTTAAGTTAGGAAGCAAAATGTCAATGCCAACCTAACACTCACTCTCACTGTACATCATTCTGCTGCATCCAATTGTTTGATAAGGAGCTTCTGAAAAATGCTATTTTGCTTCTTAAACAACAGGTAATGGATTTTTAATAGTTTTTTTTTTTCAGCTGTTCCTTCTGTAAGAATTAAGTTAAGAGCGTCAATGTTGGCAATTACTCTTGTACTCCACAGCATTTGTTTGGAACTACTACTTAATAAATTTACTGCAGCATTTATATTCTTTTAGACTATTCCTTCCAAGCCCCTTGCATAAATTTCTCAACAAACAGAGAGACCTCCTGACTCTTTCAAGGGAATACTGTGAAATAATTTAAACAAGGGAGAGCAAAGATCCAGCTACATTCACATTCACTCATTTTGCACAGTAATAATTTGATATGGATAGAAACAAATCATTGTATATTGCTTGAATAAACAGAAGGAATATGCAAAGCCCACATTAAAGGGTAATTCCTTTTGGAATTGCCCTCCTTCGAGTAAGTTCTGGAGAAAGTAAACGAAGATAAACTTCAGGTGAACCAAACAAACAGAACTCAACAACAATGTTTTGATCAAAATGGCTCTCTCAAAATAACCACTGAGAATGCATTGTCATTTTAGGAATAGATGCAGAACAATGACACTCATGTGTTGTGCTTAGTCACTGTGTTGTGTCTGACTCTTTGTCACCCCATGGACTGCAGCCCTCCAGGCATCTCTGTCCATGGAGATTCTCCAGGCAAGAATACTAGAGTGGATTGTCATGCCCTACTGTAAGAATGATACCCATATTCCCTAAATATTAAAGGAAAGGAAGGCTTGTTAGTAAAACAAGGACTGGGTTGACATGACAGGTTAAACATTAGACAGCCCATGACAGCTCTTCTCTTTGCAGCATAGTCCCTGGTCTGACCAGTCATGAGGACTGGGAATTCTGAGGTTCCTGCAGGCCCAGGTTGCTCGCCAAGGCCTTAACTAGAGATGCTCCTTTCACAGCTAAAGCCACAAATGCCACACAAAATCTTGGAGTGAGATGAGCAGTATACCTCCTGCTTGGTAAAACACAGCAAACATACACCCACACAAATGTGCTTAATGTTGAAGATTATTTCTTAGCCATAAATTTAATTCTCTTGTTATAAGAAGGACAAAGACAAAAATAAGAAGGCTGACTGATGAACTGAGCTCTGTTATCACTAGTATACCATTTAGAACATCTTCAAGTTACCTTTAGAATTATGTGCTTTAGTTGATTCCATGACTGCCAGAATCGATAAGTAACATAATTTTAAGAAATTTGAGGAGGTTAGTTGATTTCCATAAGTATTTTTAAAAGAACACAGCACATTTGTAAGCTATATGGGCCCAGGTTTCTCCCATCTCGCAGCTACATCATCTGTGAGAGATGGCTTTCAAGGTTGCAACAATGGGAAAGACAAGCCTGAAGAAGGCATATTGTGAATTGATTTTTAAGAACAAGAACTGGAGGGGGCTTACCTCACCTCTGCCCATAGACTACCAACCAAAACTCAGCCAGTTACCTCTCACTCTCACCGCAGACAGGTGTAGGAAGGACGATGATCTAGTAAAGGTTTTTCTGTGTCTACAGAAGAAACAAACAGTTTGATGACAGTGTAACCTTGTCCCTGAACCACTTTCCTAAATGGGATAAGTAACTGAGAACAATCTAAGCACATTGCTTTCATGTTGGGCCACTTTGTCTGTTAATAGTGTTACACAAATCAGTACTGTTTTCCTTAGCACATTCATATTTGTTAAATTTCTCAATATTTGATAATGCAAGGTCTTAAGTTTAACAAATGATGACATTTCCTTTGTCTTCCTATTCCAAAATTCTTTATCTAATGGGCCAGTGGGTTTTGAGGTATTTCTAAAGATGCATGCTTTCAAATTGTGGTGGTGGAGAAGACTCTTGAGAATCCCTTGAGCTTCAAGGAGATCAAACCAATCAATCCTAAAGGGAATCAACCCTGAATGTTCATTGAAAAGACTAACACTGAAGCTGATGCTCCAATATTTGGCCATTTGATGGAAAGAGCCAACTCATTGGAAAAGACCCTGATGCTGGGAAAGATTAAAGGCCAAAGTGGAAGGGGTCGGCAGAGGATGAGATGGTTAGATAGCAGCACTGATTCAGTGGAAGTGAATTTAATCAGACTCTGGGAGATAGTGGAGGACAAAGGAGCCCAGTGTGCTACAGTTCATGGGGTCTCAGAGTCAAGAGTCAGAGACAAACCTGTGACTGAACAACTAAATAAGCAAAGCTTTGGGATAATATTGGATTGACCAAAAAGTTTGTCTGGGTTTTTCCATAAGATCTTTTATATATTAATGTTCAGTTTGGGATACTTCACTTATTTAGGTCAAAGAGTTAGGAAGAAGCCCTTTATGGCACTTACTGGAATATTAAACCCAATTTTACAATAATGAGATAAAGTGAAAGAAGTCCTAGTCAATTTAATAGAAAAATCATCATCAGAGAGAATTCTATTAGCTTTGAGCTTTGCAGCAAAGCATGTTTATTGCTTGATTAAGTATTAATATGATTAGAGGTCATGCTCTTTGGTAAAATCCCATTAGGTGGCTTAAAAAACATTCAAATCAGCACTATTTGTAATACATTTAAGACTATGGGACTAACAGCTAAAAAAACGAAAACTTGAGTTTAGTTGCATATAGAAGCCATAGATCAGACACTATTACGGTGCACTAATGTCAAAATGAGATTTCATATACAAGAGATAAGAAAGGACGAGTTTCATTCTTCTTACAGTGTAGACAGGCCAAAACCATATTTCAAGTCTAAGTAGATCAAATGGCAGTCAAAGTAAGTACATGTGTCTATATTAACTAATCAGCAAGTTATGATTATACAGGCTAATTAGGTAGGCTGAATTGTATCCTATCACAAACTGGTGATTAAATGATAATAAGGAAAATCTGGCTCTGAATCTGAACATGGCTTTGTTAATGTGAACACAAATTAGTGACTGAGGTCCTTGGTACCCATTTCTCCAGGCATAACAGCTTGGCATGCTGCAGTCCATAGGTTCTTAAAGAGTCAGACCCGACTTAGCAACTGAACAACACAACACCAATATAATCCCTACCTGGGCCTGATAGCTTTAGGATGTTTTAACAAACAGATCCACTGACTATGAATGAAGGTTCAAATGCAGAATATGGAAAAGACCAATAACAAATCTACACAAAACATAAAGACTGCTTGTCTATGGTGTCACTAACATTTCTGATAAAGACCAAAATATAAATATATCAACATTGAATTGTTAAGAGCTAATTAAGAGCAATTAAGAGCTATTAAGGTCATTTTCTAGCTTAATATTTATGCTGTAGGGGTACTTAGAGATCCTTTTCAATTGCTATTGATAAAAATGTCTCTAAACTATATTGTGAGCAAACAATTTATTTTCATAAACTTTTCCACTTGAACAATCATTTGAATTCATTTCTGAGGAATTTCTCTCTTGGTATCTAAATTTGATGGCATACATTTTCTGACAAGATAGCAGGAATCCAGGATTATAGACTATTAACTCTTTAAACTTATTTATTTATTTATTTATTTTTGCTCATTATGACCTAATGTTAAGACATTCAGAAGGCTAAATCACACACAGTTTAAAGTCAGACACCTCTTAAAACCTGATAGCTCTTTTTCTTTTTTTTTTTTAATCTTTAGAGGCTTAAGCACAAAACATTGCAGAAAATAATGCCTCCTCTTTTAGTTGTATTATGGATCTAATGAATATGAATGAAATTGGGATGATATTTTTACTTGAGAAATAAGATAAAACATCACTACAGGTGTTCCCACAAGTAAGAATCTGGAAATTAAATGAACAAGATAGGCCTCGATGTTAAGATCAAATTCAATTAAAATTGATACCTCCTTCTGGATTGCAAAAGGGAACCCACAGGAATTGGGTATCACACATACTTCATACAGGAGTCGTTTATCTTATGCCTTTAACATGCTACTCTTTCAAAGATGGTCTGTGATTTCATAGAGGATCTGACTGTCTGTGCTAAAGATCACTTGCTTATGTGTATCCATAACATAGGCATCCACTGTGTAAATTTCTCCACAAACCCAGCATTTATGTGTGAACTATACACATCCTGAACTGATGACAACAGGGTATTTGTTGCTCTTGGTTTCCAGGGAAACGACACTTTATAGGATCCCCACTTATGCTGCTTCATACAAAGCTGCCTTAGAATCGCCTTCAAAGAGCCCTTGTTTCCATCTGTGAGCTCGAGGTAAAGGGCTGTGATGGCAGCTGCTAATGAGCTGACTCGCCTCCATCAGGGCAGCCTTGAATTATTTCTGCTGTCCCCCGAGGGAACTGTCAACCAGGAATATGAGTGAGGGAGAAGAAATGATTGCCCCTTCCCAGCAGCATGGCAGGCTCTCAAACACACAGGCTAATTTGATAGTTACAACAAAAAACGGGGAAAAGAAATCCATGTACATTTGCTGGTACTGCAATGTCAGCTAAGTGTTTGCTTCCTAACTTTTCCAGGGGCAGCTTCACCCTGCCTCGCTCACTTGCATGTGCCTGTGACTCTTCATTTTGTCAGCTGAGCTTGCTCCTAATTGCAGATTTCACATAGTGTCCCCCTTCTGGAGGCCTGTGTCCCCATGCTCCTAACCTGCAACAGATGACAAAGAATTTTAACAGAAGCTACTGGTAACATAAAAACATATGTTTGAGATGACTACTTAAAAAACATGTTTGTGATCTAGTTGTATCTATTAATTGGGCACTGCAACAGGAGTGTTAATCATGGGGGTCCTCTGTTCACATGGTTCCACTCAGGGCCATGACTGTGAATCAGAGACACAGGATGTTAGGCTATGAAGGCTTGATTCTGAGAGATAATTAGATAAATTCTGCTGAGATTGGAGCAAATTTGTGTGAGTGATAACATGTTTCCGGCTGAATTTTTTCAGGACTGTTATATTCCATTTGGAGATTACTTAAAAATAATGTAAGTGGAGGAAAATAGGATTCTTACTAAAGGCACCCTATTAGAGCAAACATTGTGTGAGGGAAAAAATTGATAAAAGTAAGACTGACGACTACATTTACAGAAAGTGAAACAATTGGTATCTGTTGAATTTGACCCTCATTTACAGACCAGCTATCACTCCTCTAGCTGGACTTACCGTCTCTTATAGAACAATACATAATCTAGGTGGCCAAGCCTTACACGACTCAGTTAGGAGAAAATGATGGCAAGATTTAGATCCTTTAGGCTTCCAGAACAATTCATTTCTTCAGGAAGCCTTGAAGGAGGCAGTAGAGAATATTAATAGGATACAAGATTATCTTTAGGTTCAGAAAGCTATTATAGTAAAACTATGCTAAGAGAATATTTATTTCCTATATAACTGAATGTAATCCGTATGACAGCATAGCTAGCTAGGGATTGTAGCTGATGGAAAGAGAAGCATCCAGGGGAATGTATCCGAAAACTGGGTTGGGTTGAAAGGTGAATGAAAAAATATCCCTAACAAAAGTGATTCTATAGGTGTAAAACAAGAAAGCCACCTGTGAAGAGAGAAAAAAATACTCCTAAGCAGGTCATTTTTTACTTTTCTCCCTTCCAGAAAATATTTTTTTTTTCCAAATACCAGTGTATCATTGAAAGAATAAATCACTGATTTTCCTCAAAAGAAAATATAAGGAAATGCAATGATGCCAAAACTAAGGATCTGACATGGCAGAATCAAGGATGGCTTCTAGAAGACCTAGAGGGGTGGGATGGCAGAGAAGCTCAAAAGGGAGGGGATATATGTATAATTACGGCTGATTCATGTTGTATGGCAGATACCGACACAGCTTTGTAAAACAATTATCCTGCGATTAAAAATTTTAAAAATATAAAAATAAATTTTAAAAAGACAGAAAAGAATTAAGGATAATGCCCTAATAAGAGGGTCTTTCCCAAGAAACAGAATAGGACATAGGCTATATAGGCTACAGGCTATGGGGTCGCAAAAGATTGAAAAACAACTTAGTGACTAAACAACAACAGTGGAGAGATTTATTACTCGGAATTGGCTTGTGGAGGCTAGTAAGTCCAGACAGCTTGCTGTCTTCAAGCTGGAGCCCCAGGAAAACCCGTGGTGTCATTTCGGTCTATTTCCTAAGACTTGAGAACCAGGGAGGCTGATGGTGCAAATTTCAGTTCAAGGTCAGGAAAAGACGCACATCCCGGTTTGTACAGACAGGCAGGAAGGAAAAGGGACTAATGACTCCCTCTTCTGCCCTTTTGTTCTGTTCAGGCCCTCAAAGGCCTGGTTGACGCCCATCCACACTGGGGAGAACACCAAATCAAATACCAATCTCATCTGAGAATACCTTCACACATACACTGAGAAATAATGTTTTATGCTGGCACCCAGTGGCAGTATAATATTGACACATAAAACTAACCATCACCCTGAGGAAGATATAAGAACTTGCTCTGTCTTTCTGAAATAGAAGATACAGGTAAAATAAATTGTGGAGAAATTTAAATAAATTGTGGAGGCTTTTTGACCTCCATGAGGACTATTATATAATTATTTGTCATAATATTCAGTATGCAGTAATCAACAACTACCATCTTTACTTTTTTCCATTTCTTTATCAAAGATGCTTATTTTTCTAGACACATAATTACTTCTGCCTCATAATGACACACCTTTTTCCTCCTTCTTATCTGAATCTTTTTCTTCCTTATAAGTATGCTTTCATTCAACCACGCATATAGTTTTGGAGGAAATGAGTCAAGTGCCTCTTGACCCAACTTCTCTAAAGGAAAGTAAGTAAATAATGTGTTTCTAATCTGTGTTGTAAATGAATCAGAAATCACGCTCCTTAGTGAAGACTTTCTGGAGAAGACCTCTCAGGAATCTTCTCTGATTGCTCTGCAAAGGGGAGAAAAACGTCAACACATACACAGAAGCGTAACTTAGCACCATGAGAAAGTTTAGCTACCATATTAGCTACATATTGAACGTTTCCCATTTAGCAACTTTCTAATAAGATAATTCTACCTAAGGATATCTGTTCCATGCAGCTATTATTCTCAGAAGTGCTAGAAGAGTTGAATTGGTCAACTATATCATACTCCAAGAAAGATGTGACTAGGGCATTTGTTTGAGAGTAACTACCCCTACTGTTATTTATATAAATATATAAATAAACATATATNGAGTTCTCACTATTTGATACTCCCTAGGGTTAGTTCTCTGGTAGTCTAGGGTCTTGGAGTCAGTGCTCCCACTCAAAAGGCTCAGGGCTTGATCTCTAAATGAATTGGAACACAAGTGTAACCAGGTTTATCAGTGATAAACAAGTTTTTCAATGGACAGCTTCATGAATGAAGTGATTCTTAAGTAGAGTTTTGAAGATATACAGCATAGTAGAAAGGATATTCCTAGGCTTGACATGGCCTCAGAATCTTCTAACAGAGTACATCAATCAGTTGGAATTGGCCCAAGAGATTTTTTACTGAGCCAGGTTCCTTTTTCATGCACAGGAAGCCAAATTGCTAAGATGCTAAGATATGCTGAAAAAGGGTTTATTTACAAGGCAGCCAAGCCAAGGGACAAGAAAACAAACTCAAACCCCTCTCCCAGAAGATGAGGCTCATTGTAGTTTTGATTTGCATTTCCTTAATAATGAGCATCTTTTCATGTGTTTGTTAGCCATCTGTATGTCTTCTTTAGGGAAATGCCTACTTAGGTCTTTTTCCCACTTTGATTTGGTTGTTTGTTTTTCTGGCATTGAGCTGGATGAGCTGCTTTTATATTTTGGAAATTAATCCTTTGTCAGTTGTCTCCTTTGTTATTATTTTCTCCTATTCTGGGGGTTGTGACTTGCATTTCTTTAAATATTGATTACCTGTAAGCACTTCATGAGGCAGTTACTGTGACACTCAAATTTCACCTACAAATAGACAATAGAATTCATTCTAGTGAGTTCAGGCAGAAGGGACTTAATAGAAGAAATTATGTGAATACAAAATTGTAGATTAGCAGGCTCTAAACTAAATTCTGAGTAACAACTCTAGCTCTGTAGAATCTTCTATCAAAAGGATACTGATGCAAAGGATCAAAGACTCTGAATGTTGTTGCTTCTCCTGAGTATAAAATCGCATCCACTCTGTCATGATCCAGCTCAGGAAAAAAAAAAACAAGATGCTTCACTACCTCCCTCTCTTAATATGGCACAGTTCCTAATGAAATATTTAGAGATTAAATTGCTTTCTTTCTGCAATTTATTTATTCATTTATTCCTAAAACACCTACCATACACTTAGTTACTGCTCAAGGTACCAAGGATACAGCAGTGAACAACACAAGCAAATGTCCTTTTTATAGAGGCAGGAGATAAACAAATAGAAATTTNGAGATTAAATTGCTTTCTTTCTGCAATTTATTTATTCATTTATTCCTAAAACACCTACCATACACTTAGTTACTGCTCAAGGTACCAAGGACACAGCAGTGAACAACACAAGCAAATGTCCTTTTTATAGAGGCAGGAGATAAACAAATAGAAATTTCTTTATATACTATGCTCTATGGTAATAAAAGATGTTGAGAAAATTAAAGTAGGCTAAAAAGAAAGAGTAAGTTGTTGTTGTTTTTTTTTTTTTTTAAGAAGGATTACTATTCTATGCTTTTCAGTCAGGAAAAGCTCTAATGATGGATGGCAATTATAGTAATATTTGAGCAGACACTTGAAAGAATTGAGGGAATAAGCCATATAGATATCTAGGGGAAGAGAATTCTAGGAAGAGAATAATGTGTTCAAAGTCTCTGAGGCAAGAATTTGGTATGTTCAAGAAATGGCAAAGAAGTTCAGTTGAGGATGGTCAGAGTGAAAAAAAGAGTGAGTGGAAGAGCATGAGTTAGAACTGGTGTGAGTCCTCTGGATTAAGTAGTGCCTTCTAGATGGTGCTAAGAGGTTTGGCTATTCTGCATGAAATAGTAAGATGCCGGAAGGCTTCATGTAAAAGAGTGACATAATTTGACAGAGTTTTGAATATTTCATTCTGTCTGCTCTGTAGAAAATAGGGTAGTTGTCTAACTGCACTATAGAGCTTTGGGTTCCTCTATTTCTTGAGTGAAAAGTCTAGGGTAATCCACTTAAAAAGTTATAGTGTATTGGATCAAGATAGTACTGATGAAAGCAATAAGGTGTCAGTTTCTGAGGTATTTTGAAGGTAGAGTCTAGAGGAATAGCTGTTAAATGTAAGAGAAGGAGATGAGTCAAGGATGGCACCATTTTTAATTTGATTAACTAAAATTATCATTAACAGAGATGATATTGAGTTGCTGGTTAGAAGTCCATTTGGTGTTCAAGAGAGAAGCAAGATATAAAATGGAATTTGTCAATATATAGAAAGTATTTGAAGCCACGAACTAGATAATCTTACCTAAGAGTTCAGGTACACAAAGAAGAGATCTAAGAATTAAACTCTAAGATAACATGAGGTTTAGTAATACAGGAATGGAGGAGAATTTGGCAAATGAGACTAAGAATGACACCAAGAGTGAGTAATTTCCTGAACACTAAGAACACATTTCAAGAATAAACTGTATGCTATATCAAATACTCTTCACAAGTCAACAAGAATAGGGAGTTGATCATTAGATACAGCTATGCTGAAATCATTGGTGATCTTGACAAGTCTTCAGAAGAATTACAAGAATGAAAACTTGATTACAATATGTTCAAAGGAGAATGGAAGCAGAGGAAATAAGAATAACAAATATATGCAATTCTTTCAGGGACTGCAGCTGAAAGGCATATGAGTAAAATTAGCTTTTTAAAATAGGAGATATTATAGTAGGTTTGTATGCTGATGCAATGGCTTAGTAGAGAGTGAAATTTGATGATGTCAGAGATAAAGAAGGACAAAAATAAAAGGGCATCATTGAGAAGTCAAAGGTCATGCAATGCAAGTGAAATTCATTCAAACAAATAGGACACAAGAGTATATGGTGGCGTTGCTTGGAAAATCTTATCTGATTGCTTTTATTTTCTCAATGAGTTGAGAGTGAGGATAGGAGGGGACAGAGGTAGTGTTGCTTTTGATTTTTCAGCAAAAGAGGTATATAACATCCCACTCAGGTTAAAAGGAGAGTGAATAGAATGTTGTAATATAGAATCATAAGGCAGTGCAATGATTACACTTAAGGTTAATGGCCATAAGCTAAAATAAGACTAATCAGCATGGTTGTATGATTTTCTGAACTGATTTTTATTGCTCAGGTGCTGGCAGAGTATGAAGAGAGTTGAATTTGACCAGCATTAGTATTTTTCCAACTCAGTGTTAAAGAGACATAGAGAAGCAGGACAGTTGAAGTCATAAGCAAGGATGTACTCAGAAAGATGAACCAAGTAATAGTAATAGTAAATTAATAGGATCATTGGATTTTATGTCCTAGTCATATAACATTCTTGCAATTGGGATAATAGAAGTGGTGTGCTAGAAATTTAGGAGGTAGTGGACAGAGTGAAGTGTTTGAAACTGAGAACACAGCTTTAGTGCAGTTTGGGGTAGTAAAATAATCTGGCATGTGACCTTCATAATAGGATACTGAGGCAAGGCCACAGAGATTAGGGGAGGACAGAAAAGTATGAAATAGTGAGATCAAAAACTTGAAAAGAATATCTTACACTCTTCCACAAATATTGAAATCACTGCGAGTTATGAACTGTTTAGTATTGGCAGGAATGACAAGAAAGCCAGAAACTAAAATCTTTAAGCAATGCCAGGAGTATATGAGGACAGTTAATAAGAAAGTACATGATGTAAAATGCTGGACTTGATGAATCACAGGCTAGAATCAAGATAGTGAGGATGAATATCAACAACCTCAAATATACAGATGATACCACTCTAATGGCAAAAAGCAAAGAGGAACTGAAGAGCCTCTTCATGAGGATGAAAGAGAAGAATGAGAAAGTTGGCTTAAAACTCAACATTCAGAAAACTAAGATCATGGCATCCAGTCCCATCATTTCATGGCAANTCTTTGTTAATTTTCTGTTTAGTTGATCTGTCCATAGGTGTGAGTGGGGTATTAAAGTCTTCCACTATTAGTGTGTTATTGTTATTTCCCCTTTCATATTTGTTAGCATTTGTCTTACATATTGTGGTGTTCCTATGTTGGGTGCATATATACTTATAATTGTTATAACTTCTTCTTGATTGATCCTCTGATCATTATGCAGTTGCCTTCTTTGTCTCTTTTCACAGCCTTTGTTTTAAAGTCTATTTTATCAGATATGAGTATTGCTACTCCTGCTTTCTTTTGGTCTCTATTTGCATGGAATATCTTTTTCCAGCCCTTCACTTTCAGTCTGTATGTATCCCTTGTTTTGTGATGGGCCTCTTGTAGGCAGCATATATAGGGATCATGTTTCTGTATCCATTCAGCCAGCCTTTGTCTTTTGGTTGGGGCATTAAACCCATTTTTGTTTAAGGTAATTATTTATAAGTATGATCCCATTGCCATTTACTTTATTGTTNTGTGACGGGCCTCTTGTAGGCAGCATATATAGGGATCATGTTTCTGTATCCATTCAGCCAGCCTTTGTCTTTTGGTTGGGGCATTAAACCCATTTTTGTTTAAGGTAATTATTTATAAGTATGATCCCATTGCCATTTACTTTATTGTTTTGGGTTTGGGTTTATATGCCCTTTTTGTGCTTCCTGTTTAGAGAATATCTGTTAGCATTTGTTGGAGAACGGGTTTGGTGGTCCTGAATTCTCAGCTTTTGCTTGTCTGTAAAGTTTTCATTTCTCCTTCATATTTAAATGAGATCCTTGCTGGGTACAGTAATCTTGGCTGTAGGTTATTTTCTCTCATCACTTTAAGTATGTCTTGCCATTCCCTCCTGGCCTGAAGAGTTTCTNGCTAAGTCTTATCCAACTCTGTGACTCCATGGACCATAGCCCCTCAGGTGCCTCTATGCATGGGATTCTTAGGCAAGAATACTGGAGTGGGTTGCTATTTCCTCCTCTAGGGAACCTTTCTGACCCAGGGATAAACCCTGTGTCTCCTGCATTGGCAGGTGGGTTCTTTATCTCTGAACCAGCGGAGAAACCACAATATAATGTAAAATTCCAATTAAAGACTGTTGTTTTATAGTTTTGGACAGTCATTTAAAGCATCTGAATTTTTATTGATATTTTCCTCCTTTGTCAAGGTCTATACTATGCATCTGAACAACTGAAACCTGAGCTCTCATTAATAATGTGTCCCTGACTTCTACTGAAAATGCCAATAGGAGAATCTAGGGATACCAATCACTTGCTGTTCACTATCAATACTTAAAAACGAAGAAACTTTCCTATAAACTTATAAAGTGCAATTGAACTGAAGTAATGTTAAATATGACTTTGGACAGAAATTAGAAGACATTAATTTTAAGACTGACATATGTATGAAGACTTCATATGGAATTATACATTAAATTATATTTATTAAAATAGTAATATAATTATCAGGGCTTCCTTGGTGGCTTATTGAGTAAAGAATCCACCTGTCAATGCAGGAGAGTTGGGCTCAATCCCTGGGTCAGAAAGATCCTCCGGAGGAGGAAATGCAACCCATCCTAGTATTCTCACTTGGGAAATCCCATGGACAGAGGAGCCTGGTGGGCTACAGTCACTGGGTCTCAAAAGTTGGACACGACTTAGTGACTAAACCACCACCACCAATATGAATATCTTGAATTTCTTGTAAAATTTATTAACATTTTTAGTAGCTCAGATGTTAAAGAGTCTGACTGTAATGCAGGAGACCCAGATTTGATCCCTGGGTCAGGAAACTCTTCTGGAGAAGGAAATGGCAACCCACTTCTATATTCTTGTCTGGAAAATCCCATGGACCGAGGAGCCTGGTGAGCTACAGTCCATGGGGTCTCAAACAGTTGGATATGACTGAGTGACTAACACTTTCACTCTCAATTTTATTTCAAGTGCAGATTTCAAGTCAAAAAAAAAAAAAAAGAAAAGAAAAGAAAATTTCGAACACCCAGGAACCTAAGATTTCATGGTATGTATTTAGAGAAAGGAAAAGACTTCTCTGTCACACAACAGCAGACAGGTATCTTTCTTAGATTTTAGCTGTCCTGGGTAAATAAGAACGTTTCACCTCTGAGACTCACTGCATAGGCCTGGTTTACAAGAGTCTGAAAACCCAGCTTTTGTACCAAGTCCTTTTTTTCTTGTTTACTAGCTCAGTCCTCTCTGACTCTTTGAGACCCCATGGACTCTAGATCTCCAGGCCCCTTTGTCCATAGAATTTTCCAGGCTAGAGTACTGAAGTGGGTTGACATTTCTTTCTCCATTTCTCTTCTGGAAAAGATTCCTTCTCCAGCGAATCTTCCCAACCTAGGGATTGAACTCCACTCTCCTGCATGGCAGGCCATTCTTTATCATTGAGTCACCAGAGAAGCCCTCGGTACCAAGGAGTCTACACCAAACGCACATAGCAGTCATTTTCTTTATCTTCCCTTCACATTGTTTTACACATCTTTTCCACTCCTCTTTGCTTCCTGTCTTGTTCTTGGTAAATTGGACAGCTATCTTCCTAGTCATGATGGGTCGAAACTTTGGATGTATCCCTGGTAAGTTATGTGTATCTAGGTGATGCTCTCTACTCAACCAGTGGAGCACGGGGGACTAGACTTATGGCTGAAAGGCCTGTGTGGTGATGTCTACTCACAGGAAAGAATGAGCCCCCCACTTGCTGGCATTTTTGGTCTGATTCAGTCTTCAAGCCAGAAAGGGAAGCTCCTGGACAGAAGATACCTTTTCTATTGTTAAAGCAGAATAAAAGAATAAAGAAAGATGTTTACATTCTTTTATTTTCCTCATTTTAAAATCTTCACATGATTTACTTTTATTCATTGTTCTGAAGGGTAGATATTATAGGTGGGTTTGAGTTCTAGACCCCACACACGGGACTTTGGGAGGAAAGTAGGTTGAATGTGTGGGACATGATGAAAAGGCACCCAAGAACTTGTGAGAAGCTGGAGGAGATCAAAAGGTTGGTTTTGGCAAATTCCCTAGTCATCCAGTGGTTAGGTCTCCAGACTTCCACTGCCAGGAGCCTGGGTTCAATCCCTGGCCAGGGAACTAAGGTACGCATGCTGTGCAGCATAGCATAAATAAATACATAAATAAATAAGATGGGTGCTGCTTTTGTAGTTTCCCAGCACATATCCTACAATAGTAGCTTCAACCACTTGGAAAAGTCCAGCAGGTTCTAACTCTGGATAGTGGCGTCGATACTGTTTTCTCTTACCAGTCACACTGTCAACTCTCATCCTTCCCTTCCTATCGCCTGCACTGTTTTTCTCCTCCTTTCTTGCTGCATTTCCCCCATTAATTTCAGTCACCTGAGATTATTTACTAACTCCGGCCCTACCAGAGCTTCCCAGGAGGCACTAGTGCTGAGAAACCTGCCTGCCAATGCAAGAGAGTTAAGAGACTGGGATTCAATTCCTGGGTTGGGAGGATCCCCTGGAGGAGGGCAGGGCAACCCACTTCAGTACTCTTGTCTGGAGAATCCAGACAGAAGCCCATCAGGGTACAGTCCACAGGGTTGCAAAGAGTCGTACATGAACGAAGCAACATGGCACACACATACACACTGCCCTACCATGCCCAGTCACTGTGAAATTCTTTTCTGTTGTTCTTTCATCCTAGAATGCTCTGCCACTCCATCTTCATCCTTGACAGCAAGGCAAGAGAAGCTCCGATCAAGCTTCATCTCAAATGTACCTTCTCCATTAAGTCTTTTCTGATCCCAACCATCAGAATTAAAATCTATCCTTTACGCAGCCCCAGCAAGTTTCCTGGCCCTTAGTTCTACTTAGAAGCCATTATGCATGTTATTGTGTATGCCTGCCTTACTAGAATTCCTGCATCTTGATAGGAAATTACTCTTTCCTTTCATTTTCTTCTCTCTAGGGCTGCAAAGGATAGATTTCATAAAATATTAGCTCAATATTCTCTTGATAGCGGTTCATCAGCAAAACTTAAGGCAAAAACACAAAGTCCGCCCCCTCCCCACCAAAAAGTGGGTACTTTATTTCGAGTGGAAAATAAATGTGGTTTTGTGAAGTTGGTACAAAAATCAATGTTAATAAATCAAATCTACAAATTGAAGCCAGGTACCCCAAGCAATTGAATGACAATTCTCCAACTCTATTTTCCCAAGCCATTCTCTCCTACACAGAAATGGAGAGCCTATAAAATTTAGGTCAATTTACTTCCTACTCAGCAGGAATACAACTGCATAGTTCAGAAACTTGCTGAACAAAAACTCTCTCACGTTGTCTTCAGGAGTTGTTAGATTATAAACTTCATACATTCCAGTTTGTGCTTGGGATCTCATTTTCTTTTGGTATGGTTTAAATATTTCTTTTGATTTGCCATCTCTTTTCTAAAATTTTACGGAAACAAAAGTTATATTAATATAAATTTTTATAAATAATGCTGCCAGGTTTAAGGATGTTTAATTAAGTAGCTGTTATCTACAGAAGTAATAAAGTGTAAATTAGGAAATGTAAATGTAAATTAGGAAAAAATACAACTTCATTATTATTAAATCCCTCTATTCTCTTAGATGTCTCACATTTTCATTCAGTTACTTCTAGAAATGTGTCTTATTATTCAAACCATAAAGAATGAACTCATTTTCAAATTTATCTCATTTTCACACAGAAAAAAGGATATATATTTCAGTATGTTTAAAAAACAGCTAATTTTGGATGTCCATTTATAAATTTAGAATGTCCATAGAAGTTATAACTTTTTCATGCTAAAATGGAATCTGCTTTTTTTCCTGGTCATAAAATGCAGGTACTCAGTGATGTTTTAATCAATACTAATTATTTTACACTAAGCAGACTTGCTTATTTGAAAACTATGAACTCAGATTTAAAAAGAAGTAATAAGACCCTTAGTAATAGAGAATAATTGCTTGGACATTTTACCTTTGCAACTTGTTTTGAAAATGTCACTGTGAAAACGGTACAACATGCCAAAGATGTGGCTTTTAATTTTGAGCAAGGATGCTTCAGATTACATGCCTGGCTGTGCTTTAGTCTTTTCGAAGATCATCCATTATATAACATCAATACTTTTGATGCCTTTGAGCATTTAGCCTTTCTCATGAAATTGGAAGTATGTCTAAAGTTTTCTAAAATATAAATTTCATGCAAGTTAGTGTTTGACTATTTCGGAAAGAAACATTGATTAAAAGAATAATATATGAATAAAGGTGCACTTTCACTTTACATTTTTAAAAACTGGGCAAGTATACATGTGTGCTAATTAGGATAGTGTGCAAATTCATATTTATTGAGAGGACATACACTTACAAAACCCAGAGATGAGTAGATTTTATCAAACTCTAGTAATTGTTTTTTAATTAATACTCCTTTTTATTTAATTCATTAGTTAGTAAATTGAATAATCTCTGTGAGTACCTAAGCAACTGTGAGTACCTAAGCAAACTTTAGTTTTAAGGGTTAAATTGGATAAGAGTATATGTTGGATGGCATCACTGATTCAGTGGACATGGACTTGGGCACATTCTGGGAGATGGTGAGGAACAGGGAAGGCTGGCGTGCTGCAGTCCATGGGGTCAGAAAGTGCCAGACACCGCTTGGCTACTGAACACCAATAGCAAAGTTACTAAGCTTTATAAAGAACTAGGAAATGTACTATGCATTTCACAATACAACTGTCCAGCACAATTTGAGAGCTGCAAACATACTGAATTAAGCTCAGATGCAAAATAAAACAAGTGCTCACTATAGAATTCCATCATTTAACAGATAATTTTTAAACATGTAATTATATAAGAGGTGTAATTTCCTAGTATAATTCTTTGCCAGAAAACAAACCAAGATTAAAAGCCTGTCCAGAGACATTATTTTTTTATCCCCCAGGAAAGTCACACAAGTATTTATTGTCTAATAGGATGAAAGATGGAGTCAGGTAGAAGAACAACAACAACAACAACAAAAATGGTGTGTGTCAGTGGCAACGTAGTAAATGTTTTGGGAGATGCTACTGAGGCTTTTTTTTCATGTTTTAAGCCTTCAAAAGCTAATAGCATTGTTATACTTGTTTAAATGTCCTCTCTGTGTGTGTGTGTTTTTTTTTTCTTTTGCATTATCATCAATCACATTTTCTTTCTTTCTTTCTTTTTTTTTTTTTTTTACTTTATTTTACTTTACAATACTCTGTTGGCTTTGCCATACATCGACATGAATCCACCACAGGTGTACACGAGCTCCCAATGCTGAATCCCCCTCCCACCTCCCACCCCACAACATCTCTCTGGATCATCCCCGTGCACCAGCCCCAAGCATCCTGCATCCTGCATCGAACATAGACGGGCGCCTCGTTTCTTATATGATTTGTAGGATGAGCAAAATTATTTTTTATTATTTTTAAATAAATACTCATTTTTAAAGGAGTGAATTCAGATATATATGCTTAAAAAATTATACAAAAAGTCTATTTTCATTATTTACCAAACCAAGATTTGTGCCTTGTGCCTTTAAATATTTAATCATGTTTTTTCCTATTATTAATTTATAAACAGTTTANGGATGAATCTGCTGTGATTCATAGTTGGTTACATACTTATCTTCAACTACCGTGGACTAAAAATCAGGATATTTAATAAGGATCCAAGGATAAAATCTGAGGATGAACAGCCAGTGGAATAACAGGAGGAGAGCATATTAAGGTGTCAAATATTTGTGCCATTTGGGCATTCTTGATAGCAAACAAAAGCAGTTTTAGTAGAGAGGTAGGAGGATCAGTGCCAGCTGGCTCATATACTCATGTGCAAGAGTATATTTGTGGTAAAATGGGGTTAGGAAACACTTTTTTTTTTTTTTTCCAAGTTGGTTGAGGGAAGCAAAGTAAGAGATGATATATCAGTCAGGATTCTCTTGGTTACAAGTGAAAGAAAACATGAATTCAAACATCTTAACTGACCACAATAAAAGAAAAAATTGGAGGTGGGGTAAGAGGTAGTAATTGATTATATCCAGCTTATGGACACAGTTCAGGCAAGGCTAGATCCAGAGAATTTTAATCAGTATTCAGGTTCTTGTTTTTCTTTTTCCATACAGTTCCCAGGGCTCTATCTTACCCGGATTCAATGTAGAACAAAAAGTAGAATCACTTTCTCAGAATCTCCAGCAATTTTCCTTCTTAAATTAGGTGCCCAGAGTTGAATGGATTGCTTTTTTTCAGTTTATAACACATCTTCTTGCAACAGGTCCTTACAAAACATCATGCTTTCAGTATATGTTTATGTATTTTTCTATGTATTTCTATCACTTTGTGCCAATCCAATTCTGCCTTCCCTATGAAAACCATTTAATTTGTTTATTGTTTGTCTTTTTGTCTTACGTTGTTTTTGAAAAATGTATGTTATTTTGTGTAATTGTGTTTTAACATAATGAGATGGATGTTATGTATCCTACTGTTTCACTAAGCACTGTTTTTAGGTTCCAATTATGTTACTATTGTACATGGAATCTATTGATTCTATTTGCTATAAAACAGCATACAACTATTATCTTTCCCTTAGCTCTCTTGGTGATAGACATTCAGGCTGCCCCCCACTCCCTATGTTTCAAGCAGTGTATTTATTCACAATGTGATGGGTCTCTACAATGCACCAGGGACTGTTTCAGGCACATGAGACACAACAGTGAATAAGACACTACTGTGATCAACATCCTTCTCCATGGCCCTCATGGGTCTGTGAGAAAATTTCCTTAGTATATATTTAGGAGAACAATCCACCAAAATTCTTTATGTACTGGATTTTTTTTGGCCATATATACCCCACCCATGAACCAAGCACTGTGTTAGGAGAATATGAAGGACTAATTAGCTTAGGCTAGATAGGCTTACCCCTGAACCAGTGGGCTGGGGCAGTTATGAAATGAAGCTCACTCAAAGCAAATGAGAAGAGGAATATCCCACAGAAATAAATGGAGGAAAGTGGATGGTGAATGAATACTGAGGAGAAAATAGAACAGATGTCTCCTCCATATGAGAAGGCAACTTTGTGTGGAACCTCCCAGTCCTGTGCCCCAGAGATATGAATGTCTTGTGATAAGGAAAAGTATTTTAAAATCAAGACACACAAACAAAAACAGTTTCTCATTCAGCCCATCTGGATGGCACCCACGTTTTGCATTTCTGTCAAGTTCTCAGATGATGTTAATGCTGCTGATGCAGACTCCACATTCTAAGAATTGCTGCTGTAGTCTAAAGGTTGAAAGTGATAAAATGTGATCATCTACCAGTGCTGTAAGGACTAAAGGAAATGCTATATATTAAAGTGCTTAATATCTTTAAACATGAAACTTTGAAAATGTTGGTTGTTACAATTTCGTTTGTTATGTGAATCTCAGGGTGAACAATCACATTAATCTTTGATGAGATTTCAAGAAAAAAATATAAAGAAAGGATAGACTATAAGTCTTATTAGTCTAAATATTAACTTCACTGACCAAAAATTTTTTCTAATGATCACCTAGGTTTTTGCTAATGACTGTTGTTGATTCTTACTAGAGTTTCCAGAAGAACTGTGTAATCATATATTTAATTCAGTGACAACGTTGGGTCAGAACTCTCACTCTTTGAAATATAATCTAATAAAATAAATATAAAATGGGTAGGTTCTGCCATCTATATCATGGTATCTGAAAGGGATATTAATGAGATACTCAGCAAGCCTTTTGCAAAACCATCAAGCCATCTCTTGTGTCTAATAAAAACTAGAGTGCCTCAGTCTAATTAAGGTGACCAAAATGTATTTTCAAGGCTACATGGAAGAAGAAAGCTGTGTTGTCAACTGTTTAATATGATAATGGGTTAAAGTAGGGAGGAGACCTGCACAAAGAACACAAAAATAAATAATTGAACAGTAATAATGGTGGTTCAGAGGTTAAAGCATCTGCTTGCAATGCAGGAGACCCGGGTTTGATCCCTGGGTCAGGAAGATCTCCTGGAGAAGGAAATGGCAACCCACTCCAGTACTCTTGCCTGGAGAATCCCATGGAGGGAGGAGCCTGGTAGGCTGCAGTCCATGNTCCCAAAATCAGTTTGAGTTGAAGTCTACCATCAATCCTTCAATACACACACACAAACACTAAATTAGGGTTAAAGAATGGAAAATTTGTGGAGGGGGAGGTGAATGGGACATCTGATAGTGAGTCATATTTTTAACATATAATTACTATAACTAAAGTGTGAAAAAGGTGATTTCTAGTAGACCTTTTCTTTCTGACACGATTAATGGTTTTCAAAGCATCATTATCTCTGTTTCTTTTACCCTGTTATCAACCTTGAGTGTCAAAGACACTTAGTGATTGCCTAAGATTATAAGCTGGTAAGTGACTGACAGCTGAGTTCTTCTACCTCTCAGTACAAACCATATGTTTTAGCCATGCAGGGTCCTTTACATAAAATAAGAGTGAGCTTGTTCAAGATGAACATTTGTTCATTTTGTTGTGTTTTTGTTCTTCATTTTCCCTATAACTAAATGCTTTAATTACCCTAATGAAGAGAAAGATACATATTTTCTAAAGATAAGTCCTTAATAACTTTCACAAAGTATCACTAATGGTCATAATATTCAGCTTATCTGTAGTCTCCTCATTGCCTTAGATAAGGGTGATGTCCTTATGATACTTTCCAATGCTTTCCACCTCTATGAACATGTACGAATCTATTTGTGACTACAGATGGTAGCCTGTGCTCAGCTGTACCTGTTGTTGAGGTTTCTATGGAAATAGAGAGACTTACCTTTTTTTTTTAATGCACTTAGGAGGTATGTAGAAATTTTTTTTTAATGTGAAAATTCTTAATATGTGTCTCTTTTTCCCCTTGGAAAAAAAGTTGTGCTCATATTTCAGTGAATAGCAATAATGGTAAGGACCTTTTAAAAAAATATATTCTTAAGTCAGACAGATAAAAATTATATCTGAATTTAAGAATTTCTCTTGTTGTTGTCATTCAGTCTCTCAGTTGTGTCCAACTCTGCAACCCCATGGAGTGCAGCACACCAGGCTTCCCTGTCCTTCACCAGTTCCTGGAGCTGGCACAAATTCACGTCCATTGAATTAGTGATGCCATCCAACCATTTCATCCTTGGTCCTCCTGCCTTCAATCTTTCCCAGCTTCAGGGTCTTTTCCAATGAGTTGACTCCTCACATCAAANCTTCACCAGTTCCTGGAGCTGGCACAAATTCACGTCCATTGAATTAGTGATGCCATCCAACCATTTCATCCTTGGTCCTCCTGCCTTCAATCTTTCCCAGGTTCAGGGTCTTTTCCAATGAGTTGACTCTTCACATCAAATGGCCAAAGTATTGGAGCTTCAGCTTCAGCATCAGTCCTTCCAATGCATATTCAGGATTGATTTCCTTTAGGATGGACTGGTTTGATCTCCTTGTAGTCCACGGGACTCTCAAGTCTTTTCTGACACCACAGTTCAAAAGCATCAGTTCTTCAGCACTCAGCCTTCTGAACTCTGATTTATTACAGATATTTTCACAGTGTATGTTTGGTAACATAAATTTTAACCAATTTCTCACATAATATTCTTCTTTAGGAAAATTTTAGTACGGTTTGTTTAATTTTATAAGAACTTTAATAAAAGCTTTCTAGTATTTGTTTGTATTAATTGGACCCTTAAGAAAGTCATAATATGACATGAATTCCTAACAAATATCTATCACTTGTTAATCACATTCAGCATTTAATCAAGACTGGCCTTAAAAAAAGAAGATAGAAAGAATATCATATGTTGACATATATGTTTATATAAAGGACAATAAGAAACCCCAAGAGCCAATCTGGGGAAGTGATCAAAATCACAGAAAGGTGACCTGAGAAACATGAGTGAAACTCTAGACCCCTTTGCTCTGGTGGTGGTTGTCAATATAATGTCACAGATAAGAGCGATTTGGCCTCCAGTTTCAGTCTACTATGTAAAATGTATACAACAGAGAGTCATAAGAAGCTTCCAACCAAGACAAAGTCACAAGGACTGGGTTTACTGTTCCACCTGAAACAACCATTAAGTCTGACAAAGCATTTGAAATAAATGGTCTTCATGACACTGGACATCAGGTGACCCTGGTATTGGTATTAAGACAACAAAGGAGATAAAATAAAATCATAAAATATACTAAACTATTTCAAAAGACATCAGAAAAAGAAGGAAAAGCAACAAAGTTAGTTGAGACAAATTGGAGAAGGAAATGGCAACCCACTCCGGTACTCTTGCCTGGAAAATTCCATGGATGGAGGAGACTGGTAGGCTATAATCTATGGAGTCGCAAAGAGTCAGACACGACTGAGCGACTTCACCTCACCTAGTTGAGACAAATAGATAATAAAAAGATCATAAATTTAAACCTAACCATGTCAATAATCATAGTAAAGGTAAATGGTCTAAACATTCCAATTAAACATAGAACCTGTCAGATCAGTTAAAAAAGCAAGACTCAACTAGATAATGCTTACCTTGTGACCCAGTCATTTCACTTCTAGGTGTTTTCTCAAGAGAATCGAAACCATATGTCCACACAAAGGTTTGCATTAAAAAATGTTTATACAAGCTTTATTTGTAACAAACAAAAGCTAGAAATAACGCAAATGTCCATCATGTAAGTGGATAAACAAGTTATGGTGTACCCATAAAATGGACTTGCTGCAGTCTAATAAAAAGGAATAAGTTATTGACATACAGTATAATGTGTGTGTGTGTGTGTGTTAGTCGCTTAGTCGTATCCAACTCTGCAACCCCAGGGACTGTAGCCTGCCAGGCTATTTTGTCCATGGGATTCTCCAGGCAAGAATACTAGAGTGGATTGCCATTTCCTTCTCCGAGTGCAATTTGTGCTGATTTCAAAATACTACTTTGAGTGAAAAAAGCCAAACTATATACAGAATAGTATATATGATATGATTGTACTTGAAATTCTAGAAAATGTATACTAAAATATGGTAACAGCACACATCAGTGGTTGGCTGGGGATGTGCTGAGGGGTTGCTGGTCTCAAGGAAGAAAATGAGGGAGGGATTAGAAAGGAGCATGAGGGAAATTTCAGCATAATCAATATATTCAGCAGCTTGATTACACTGGTGGTTTCTCAGATGTATACACATGTCAAAGTATATTAAAGTATACACTTTGGATACGCACAGTTTATTGTATGTCATTATACCTTAATGAAGGTGTTTTAAAAAAATCTCTGCAACCTTGAACAAGTTACTAAACCTTGAATTTACTCATACATGGTGGTAAAAATTCTGTCAACTTTTATAAGGCTATTGCATCAATTAATTGGCATACTTCTCTGTCAGAGGCTTAATGTACTACCTAGCACAAGAGAAAGCTTCAGTGAATCTTCAAGCTTCTTTGCAGAGGACCTGGTGGCATATAGACTCTTTCCTTCAGCTCCCGACTGACAGTAGACAGGCCGGTTCAAACCATGAACTTTGATCATGCCCGATACAAGTCATCATGACAGCACCTCTTTGAGTTTGATGGCAAGAAATTAATCTTCTAGTATTACTGGGTCGTTTGATGCTTGGCTGTCATAAATTAACTCTTGTATGTTATCCCTGCCCTGAAATCTGTCTGTGAGAGCCTTATACCAAGATTTCTGAAGGACACAGTAGGATATAGGAGTAGGATGCAGTGGGAGAAAGCTCCAACTGGAATAATTTTGATAGGTATTTCAGTATTTCCAAACTGAAGTGTCAGAATTCATCAAAACCCTAGTCTTTTCATGACTATTTTTACATACATAGAGCACATATCTTTGTGACAGACTGTTGTGGTCTGAATTGTGTCTCTTTCAAAATTCATAGGTTGAGATTCTAATACCTGTACCTCAGAATTCAAGCATATTCAGAGACTAAGTAATTATATTAAAATGAGATCATTAGGATATCCTTATAAGAAGAGATTGGACAGAGACACCCACCAAGAGATACACAAGAGAAGATGGTCATCTATAAATCAGGAAGAGGACTAAGTCAAAACTAACCTTGATAACAACTTGATCACAGATTTCTAGTTCCAGAACTAGAGAAGATAAATATCTGTTGTTTAAGCTATGTGGTTTATGATATGTCATTACAGCAGCCCTAGCAAACAAATGCATGGGCCATTTTTACTGCTCCAACAATTTCTCTCTCCTATTAGTACCCACCATATTCTCTCAGGCCCAGTAAAGTAATAATTTTGCTTGGGAGTACTCATCATGTCTATACATGTAGACATGCAAGCTGTCCTCAAATTTCCTCAGTCTGCTCTATGCATCTGTATTTGTGATTTTTCCTTTTCTAATGCCTTTCTGACTTTGCCTGCTGCTAATTGTTTTTCTTGCAAATGTTATTCATTCTTTGGCCTTGTACCACACTCATATTAGGAGCACAGAGTTTTCAGGAATCTTCCTCCTCTTTTCTGACAAGTGATCATTCTGGCTTACACACTGGAATATTTTCCTCCCACTCGTTAAGCTTAAGAATCTTAGATTCATGTCATAATGATGTACAAAACTTCCTTGCAAACAGTCAAGCAAGTTGAAATGAAACATATGAGATGCTGTTAATCCTTTTTTTAGAAAAGTGGGAATTTTACCTACTTCTTTACTTAATTANAGCTTAAGAATCTTAGATTCATGTCATAATGATGTACAAAACTTCCTTGCAAACAGTCAAGCAAGTTGAAATGAAACATATGAGATGCTGTTAATCCTTTTTTTAGAAAAGTGGGAATTTTACCTACTTCTTTACTTAATTAACAATTCAACGATATGTTTTGGTGTTGACCTTTGATTAATATTCACTGGCAGCAAAACTGAATAATTGAACTGAAAATTGAAAATAATTGATGTGGTGGCTTCTTTGACCACTGAACTAAAGCTTCCCAAACAGCTATAACTTTGGAAGTTTCTAAAAGAAAAAAAGAAAAAAAAAAGAGGAAGAAGGAAGAAATAGGGTGAATTTAGTGATTAAAATCAATTGTTTTCCCCTTTGCGGTCATTTTCTGTATCTTTGTTTATAACAAAGCCTTTAAAGTTTTTTGTCTGCTGCATTTGATTAATATATTAAGAANAAAAAAAAAAAGAGGAAGAAGGAAGAAATAGGGTGAATTTAGTGATTAAAATCAATTGTTTTCCCCTTTGCGGTCATTTTCTGTATCTTTGTTTATAACAAAGCCTTTAAAGTTTTTTGTCTGCTGCATTTGATTAATATATTAAGAACTGGGACTGTTGGTTACATTAATGACTCACCATGATTCACAGTCCTCTTGCATTAGAATTAGTGTGATTGGTGAAAATGCAAAAGCCCTGGGCCCATTCCGAACCCACTGAATCAGAATCTTGAAGGAGATAAGCCTTGGCAACTTGTGTTTTTTATCATGCTTCCATAGCCTTTTTTCTTTTTCAGTCCGTGAACCACTTTCTTAAGTTCTGTGATGGCAGAAAAAAAGTGATGGTGATAACGCTCCCTAACAATTTAAAGAGGAAAGTCACAAAAAAACAGTAGAGCTCACAGAAAATGGCAGCAAATAGAACAGGTGAGTGCACTGGTATTCTGTGGATATTACTGTGAACACAGAAAGCAGAGTGAGGCTGGAAATAACTTTTTGTTACAAATAAAAGGACTACTTCAGAATATGTTGTTAATCCTTCAAAATTATCAAGAGATCAACATCTTTATGAACCAAGTTCAATATACCTATTTATAATTGAGTTTTATGATATTTAACAGTGATTCTTGAGACTATTTTAGGCCACCATATGAGGTTGATTTTTTTCCTTTTAAATCAACGATTAGAATACAGTGATTGCATGAAGTACTTTGAGCAAATAAAAACTTGGGTTTTCTGATGTTTTTTTAAAAAAGGAGAGCTTTACCAGCAGGGACTTTAGAAATTACAAAGACATTTTCAGTGGAGAACAACAGGAAGTTAGGAGCTAATTATTGTCTCCTCTGAAAAACGTTAAGCTTCCCACTGATAAATCATCATATACTAACTAGGTCAGCATGCGCTAGTTCAGTTCTATGGTTCTCTGACTCCTCTGTCCACTCTTTAAGTCATTACTAGGATTATTGCTTAGCAACTCTTGGAACAATTTTCACATACCCAGTATTACATGATTTTAAAAATTTTGGGCTTCCTTGATGGCTCAGCAGTAAAGAATCCACCAGCAATGCAGAAGCTGCAGGTTCAATGCCTGGGTAATGCAGATTCCCTGGAGAAGGAAATGGCAATCCACTCCAGTATTCTTGCCCAGGAAATCCCATGGACAGAGGAGCCTGGCAGGCTGCAGTCCATGGGGTCGCAAAAGAGTCAGACATGACTTAGCAATTAAACAACAACCTACCTTGTTCTTCATGGACCCAAACATCAATTTAGCATACATTTTCTGATCTAAGTTACTACCTTACAAATCTTTAGGTCCATACCTTACTTGCCAGTTTCTTTACCCATGAAAGAGGCTTGAGGATATTCCTAACTGCTGAAAGACTTCTCTGATACCAGATAACTGCCTGGATTTCTAACAGTCTCATGTTTCTGAAATCCTTAAGGATCTATCCCACCATCCTCTGAATAGAACTTCATCCTTCTATCAATACTGAGCCCTTTGATACCTTCTACAGCTGTTATTCAGATGTCTGTATTAGTCAGGGTTCTCCAGAGAAACAGAATCAATTGGATACACACACACACACACACACACACACACACACACACATATACACATATATACAAAGACAGAGACAAAGAGATTTATTATAGTCACTCTTGTGATTATAAAGTCTAATGAGTCCAAAATCTGCAATAGGGGCTGGTAGGCTGAAGACCCCTGAGAGCATACAGTACACATGAAATTCCAAGGTCAGTAGCCTGGAGATCCAGGAGGGCTGACAGTGAGTTCCATTCTGAAGGCAGTTTGCTGGACAATTCCCTCTTACTTGAGGCCAGTCTTCTTGTTCTGCTTGAACCTACAACTTATTGGATAAGGCTCACCCACTTTATGGAGGGCAATCTGCTTACTAGAAGTTTACCAATTTAAAGGTTAATCTCATCCCAAAATACATTAGTTTATAGGATCAAGTTAACACAGAAAATTAACCATGACAATGCCCCACGCCCCAGCCACTATAGTCTGCCCATTTGACTGGACTTCATCTTCCAAATATACAATAGGTTCATTCCCACTCCCAGCATCTGTCTCATACTAAAAGAAGGTTGAGTGACCATTCCTAAATACTCCCAGTCTACCCATTCTGCTCTAGGGAGCCTAATTATGTCAAATTATGTGGCAATTGGAACATGGTTTAAGTGTGCGGTGTTAGGTACATTTCTGATTGTCACAATTGGAGGGCACTGGTATTTAGTGGGTAGAGATTGGGGGCACTACAAACACACTAGAATGTGCAGGACGGTCCCCACAACAGTACACTATCTTCAGTCCCAAATGTCGATAGTGTAGAAGCTGAAAAATCATGGAGAGAAACTATAATATTCAAGCTGGAACTTAAAGGATTGGTAAGGTTCAAATTGCACAGATGGTAAATTTTTATTCCAGTCAAAGAAACTGCCATAAAACAGACAAGGGATAACAAAATATGGAGGTTTTTTAGAACTGTGAATATCAAATCTGTAAGTGGAGAAATAATGAAATATGATCATTTCAGAAAGGTGGGTGGTTAGGGTTGAGAGCAGTCCCTCTGAAATTTTAGCACATTAGAATCACCTGGAATTTGACAGCACACACTGGAACCCATCCCCAGAAATTTCTGATTCTGTGTGATTGAAATGAGGTCTGGGAATCTGAATTTCTAACAAATATTGAGGTGATACTGGTGCTCCTGGTCTGTGAGCCACATTTTTAAGAACCGGTTTTCAGAAAGTCAGAGATACTTGAAAAGATGTCAGGAATTCAAATTCTAGGCAAAAAGAGGGCCATTAAAAGGAACAGTTCTTTAGGAAGATTACTCAAATAGCAACAGATAGGACATATTGGATTAGAGAGAGAAACTGTACAGACAAACAAACCAATTGAAGGTCCTGCCAGGAGTCACTGAAAGGCTTGAATCCTCTGCATCAGTGATTTGGGAAGCCTGGGAAACCTGGAGCAATGTGCCTCTATGCATAATTCTCTCTTGACCCCAGCTGTGTAATTATGGTTTGCCTGGAGTTTAGTCTTAGCCAGTTATGCATGAGGCTTGGTTCTTTGTAATGAATCTCCTGGGATAAAGCATAAGCTGACAGCATTCAGACAGGCTGCCTGGGCTGCACTTTATAAGTGGGATTGAGGTCACAAAAGCTAGGTGACAGGGCAAGGAGAAGCTTCCTTAGATAACCAAATCACTTAAAATTACATTTCTTTCTGGATCAAAAAGAAAAAAAAGGAGCAGAGATATTGCCTCTGTTCTTGCCTCATCCAGTTTTTCAAATTATACTTAAGGGGCTTGGATAAAATCCATACATCAAAAAGCTGTTATGCAATAATGCAAAATTTAAAGGACCTGTCAAACAGATGATCTGTTTTGAAATCACACATATGATATCTCAGAATTCTAGCAATCAGAGGGGCTCAGTCTGAACTGATTAGAATGCTTTTCCAAACCAGTTTTCTCTTCTTGCCTGAAAAGTGTTACTTGCTCTATCTATAATGCTTGGTACCATCAGCCCTAGGGGAAAAAAAAAAAAAAAAAAAAAAATCCTTCTAAGCAACTGATCTGAACCTCCTGAGGCTAAGGCGCTCTTATCAAGACGCAGAAATCCTGCACACAGGCCAGCTGGAGGATGTTCCCCCTCCTGAGGGTCCCTGCTGCCTGAGGGCTTCTAAACACAAATAGAAACTGGAAAAAAATCAGAGGAGTGGAACACACATCTAACATGTGTGTTCCATCATTCATTTCCAGGCTTTTTATCCTCGTTCCAATAAAACAACTATTTTATAACTAGTGATGAGGCTAGCATCTTCTAACCAGAATAACCCTACTCTTGATCACCTTTTTTTTTCCTCTTCAGAGATTTTATGAACTTTAATCCTTCCTTTAAAGTATTTTTTTCCTTCCTTTTGCCAGCTGCTCAGCATCACCCCACACTGCTGGGAGATACTCACTTTATACTCTGACAGTTACTGTAGATACGTTGATAAACAGAATACTAACTTTTTAATATATACAACTTTAAAGTCTTGGCCTGGAATTTCAAGAGGAGGGAAAAATGAAGGAACAAAGGAAGCAATGAGGCAGGAAGAAAGAAAGGAAATCGAGGAGAAAGACAATTAAAACTGCAATGTAGCAAAATTGCGGTTTGTCCAAAACCCTTCAGTGACATTTACCAGGGATAATTGTTACCATTGCTGATTGTAGGCCCCTAGCCCTAGAAACTCGGATGCAGTAAGTCTGAACAGGTCTCTAGGATGCGCATTTTTAATGTTCTCCCCAGGCAGCTCTGGTGTTGGTAGCCTAGGAAAACATCACCTTGAGAAGCTTTGCAGGTTTAGATTGTCCCTAACAAACACTGTAAACAGCCAGTGCATATTGTCAAGATTTGCCAGCTTAGGGGAGGGAGGGATGACAAACAGCAGCTGCTTAGATTTAAAATGTCCTGGGGAATCAGCACAGGTGGTGGAAGATTTACCAAACTTCTCCTGAGGCTCCAAGCAGAAGATGCCCATCTGCCACAGGCCCCCAGGCAGACCATTTCTCTGTCCCCAGCTTTCTCAGTTGCCTCCCCACTTTCTCATGCAAAGCCTTTTGTTATAGACTAAATTGTATCCCCCCCACCACCAAAATTCATCTTAAAGCTCTAATCCCCTGTATTTGATGTGCAGGATGTGCAAAAGGAGTAATAAATGTTGTGTGTTAAGTCGCTTCAATCGTGTTCAACTCTTTGTGACCCCATGGACTATAGCCCATGAAATACCTCTGTCCATGGGATTTTCCAGGCAAGAATACTGGAGTGGGTTGCAATTTCCATCTCCAGGAATATTCCTGACCCAGGGATTGAACCCATGTCTCTTGTATCTCCTGCATTGGCAGGTGGGTTTTTATTACTGGCACCACCTGGGAAGTGAGGTCATAAGAGTGGAGACTTGTTTCTAAGGGGGTTGGCTTCCTTATAAGAAAAGGAAGACACACCAGAGATCTTTCTCTCCCTTCGAGAGTACAGAGGAAAACCTGTGTGAGGACACAGTGAGTCTGCGGCCATCTGTAACTCAAGGAGAAGAGGCATTGCCAGACATCAACCCTCGCCCACACTTTCATCTTGACTTTCAGCCTCTCAAATAATTCAGTTCAGTTCAGTTCAGTTCAGCCTCTCAGTCATGTCCAATTCTTTGCAACCTCATGGACTTCATCACGCCAGGCTTCCCTGTCTATCACCAACTGCCTGAGCGTGCTCAAACTCATGTCCATTGAGTCAGTGATGCCATCCAACCATCTCATCCTCTGTCAGCCCCTTCTCCTCCTGTCTTCAGTCTTTGCCAGCATCAGGATCTTTTCTGATGAGTCAGTTCTTCACATCAGGTAGCCAAAGTATTGGAGTTTCAGCTTCAACATCAGTGCTTCCAGTGAATATTCAGGACTGATTTCCTTTAGGATTGACTGGTTGGACCTCATTGCAGTCCAAGGGACTCTCAAGAGTCTTCTCCAACACCACAGTTCAAAGGCATCAGTTCTTCAGTGCTCAGCTTTCTTTTTGGTCCAACTTTCACATCCATAAATGACTACTGGAAAAAAATCATAGCTTTGAATAGATGGATCTTTGTCAGCAAAGTAAAGTTTCTGCTTTTTAATATGCTGTCTAGAATAGCAAGAAAATTAATTCCTGTTTTTAAGCCCCTCAATCTATGGTATTTTGTTATAGCAGCCCAACTGAAACTGTTTACTATAGATTAGGTCTTGAGCCCATGTGCTGGGACTCAACCCCAGCCAAAACCTTGCTTGGAAATCAAACCCACATGGCTGAGACTCAAACCCATGGTACCTGGTTTCCAGACCTAATGAAGCTCTGGTTCTTGATGTCTCATCACAGAAAGAATTCAGTGAGAGACAAAGTGATAGGTAAGAAGTAGATTTATTTAGATTCAGAGAGAAGCACACTCCACAGACAGAGTGTGAGCCATTGCAAAGGGTGAGTGCAGCTTTAAAATGTGGTGTGTTTAGTTTTTATAAGCTGGGTAATTTCACATGCTATTGAGTAGGAGGATTATTCCAGCTATTTTTGGGAAGGAGTGGAAATTTCCGGGATTTGGGCCACCTCCCACTCCTTGGTCTGTGATAGTACTTCTGGATCTGTCATTTCCCTTGCTGACAGAGGATCAAGGTCTAGTCTTGCCTGCCATCTTGATCCCAGGTGATTCTAATTGGTTGATGTTGTGTCCTTGGGCTGTGTCATTCTTTCAGAAGTTGTGGTCTGCCTCTTTCCCTCTTGTTACACAGCTAGAGTAACCTTTCTTCACAGCTCAGGTAGGTATCCCTCAGGCTAGAGACCCTTCTCCCAAGCCCTAAAGCCCTAATGTTACTTCACTGCTCAGGTTTCAAGGGAATTCAGGTTCCAGAAAAACTGTAGGATAGATTCAAGAACCCCGTGTCACTTGGACCTGGGGATGGGGAAGTGCTGAGAACTACCACACTCAGTTATACATGAGTTATAAACAGGAATATACTGTCTCTGCTTCTAATCTGATTGGCTTTATCACATTGTTGGTACAAGAAAATACATTCCATAATCCAGGTGACTGAGTTTTAGCTAACTTCTCCAAGTCTTGGATTGGTTCTTTTCCTGGTGATGGCACTCTCAGGAGTTCTGGAATAGTGCTGATTAGAACATTACATTGCTTTTTCCTTACAAATATTTTCACACTTATCAAAGCCAGGATATATAGTTGTTATATCTGTGAGAGTTCTGTTCACTCAGATAATTGCTGTGTGCCCAGTATATGCCAGACAAGGTTCCAGATACAGAGAAGCAAACATGAATAAGACAAAGAGACAAACAAAATTAAGGAAACACATATCAATCAGGTGTTAATAAATGCTACAAAGAGAAAGTATGGGGAGGAGTATGAGGAAGGGTCCTAGTTTATAAGGGAGTGATACAAGAAAGCCTCTCTGATACTCAACATTACAACAGAGACATGAAGGAAATTAGATGTCCAGCCATTTGTGTCTCTGAGCAAATATCACTTCACAAAGAGGGAGAAGCCCATGACAAACTGCCTCAGCAGGACTATGAATGGTATTTTTTTAATAACAAGGAAGACTATGCAATTGGAATAGGGTAAAAAGATAGATCTCCCTAAAGTCCTGGAAATGGCTAAGAATTAATCATGCAAACTCTTCTAGGACATTGTGATGTCTTTACTCTGAGTTAGATGAAAAGTCATTGGAGGGAGGAAAGCAAAAAACCCATGTGACTTATGTTCTTAAATAATCTCTATCTTTTATGGGAAGAATGGTCTGCTAGGGTCAAGAATGAGAGAGATCAAATAGAAGGCTACTGTATTATTGATAGATGACAGTTATTGATTTAGAGTAGAATGATAAGGATTGGTTATGAACCAGATAAATTTAAAAGGTAGAAACCACAATCTTTGCTAATGACCGCATTGTCAGATAAAGGGGAAAAATGAAACAGTGGGAATTTCATAACTTTAGTAGTCTTATCTAGATTTAACCACTTAAATAAGTGGATATATCTATCTGTCTATTACAATTTGCAAAAATAACATTAGCAATCAGTTCAGTTCAGTTCAGTCACTCAGTTGTGTCCGACTCTTTGCGACCCCATGAATCGCAGCACGCCAGGCCTCCTGGTCCATCACCAACTCCTGGAGTTCACTCAAACTCACGTCCATCGAGTCGGTGATGCCATCCAGCCATCTCATCCTCTGTCGTCCCCTTCTCCTCCTGTTCTCGACCCCTCCCAACATCAGGATCTTTTCAAATGAGTCAACTTTTCTCATGAGGTGGCCAAAGTATTGGAGTTTCAGCTTCAACATCTGTCCTTCCAATGAACACCCAGGGCTGATCTCCTTCAGAATGGACTGGTTGGACCTCCTTGCAGTCCAAGGGACTCTCAAGAGTCTTCTCCAACACCACAGTTCAAAAGCATCAATTCTTCAGCCCTCAGCTTTCTTCACAGTCCAACTCTCACATCCATACATGACCACTGGAAAAATCATAGCCTTGACTAGACGGACCTTTGTTGGCAAAGTAATGTCTCTGCTTTCTAATATGCTGTCTACGTTGGTCATAACTTTCCTTCCAAGACACTTTAAATGTGTTTTAGCCCCCTAGCCAACATCTGTTACCCTTTAGGAAATTAATACTAGATACTAATGGGAACACTGTACCTCTCACAATAATCTATGATAAACACTGGAAAAGTCATCTGGTATCTAAAGTCAGAAAAATAATTTCTGAAGCCTTTAGAATAATGAGAAATTTGAATTTGTGTTAAATATATACTATTTGTATATGTCCATCTTAGCAAAAAAATTAGCTGGTTTATCAAAAATGGTTGAGAAAGTAATTATATGGTCAGTAAAGATCAGCCTGTATTTATTAAAATGAATCATGGCAGATAAAAATATTTATCTTTAATTTTTTTTAATGTACTAAAATAAATTCTAATGCTTATACATTTTTCTATCAAAGGAAAGCAATAGACAGCATTTATGCAATGTAGGAAAGACCATGGACTGTGTAGTATGCTCAAGACTTTCAAGTGGCTGTGCAAGTTTATGAAAAGAGTTTACTGCTAGAGTACTGTCAATTAGAAGAAAGTTGTTTAATGATTTGATTATAAATTTCCTCTCAGCCCTGTCTGGATTAAAGTTTTTAACAACCAAGTTACAGAGGTCCTCTTTCACATATTTAAGAATAATTAAAAGGGGAAGAGATAGCAAAAGCATAGTTTTCCAGGAAGGATTTCCATAGTATCTCAACAGAATAGGATAATGGATATGATCTAACCAGGTATAATTTAATAATTATAATTTGTAAATGCTTCCGCAAATAGACGAGTATACTGTTATGAGATGCAGGAGATGTGATGTCCTAAAAGCAAGCACAAAAATGTCTTGGGACTTTGACATAAGTTCCACATGAGTCAGCAAAATACTCTGAACTGAACATCTCAAGAGAAACTATTACATTCAATCTTAGGTTCCAACAAGTTAAAAAGCATTTGTAAAAGAGTGACCAGGGTAATCTAAGCTCAGTGGGAAAAAACATACGAAGAAAATCTTAAAGAAAAAGCACTGAAGCTGCTTCATCTGCAGAGAAATGTGTGCTCCTCAGTTATAATGCCCTTGGGTGCAAGGAACAGCTCCAAATCAAGTTGGTGTGAAAAATAAGAAATTGTATTTTATGTAATAAGAGGTCCAGAATTAAAGTAGCTTTAACATAGTAATGACAGATCAAGGCATCAACTCAGAGAATACATCCAAGAGCAATACTCATTTAAAAAAATGAGGACAGAGAGAAAGAAAACTTTTTTCTAAAAGACTTCTCTTCTGATTGCATAGGTCAAAATTATATCTCATTACCATTCCCTGGTGGCTCAGATGGTAAAGAACCCACCTGCAATGCGTAGACCTGGGTTCAATCCCTGAGCTGGGAAGATCTCCTGGAGGAAGGCATGCCAGTTCTTGCCTGGAGAATCACCATGGACAGAGGAGCTCAGTGGGCGACAGTCCTTGGGGTTGCAGAGACAGGCAAAACTGAGAGACCAAGCAGAGCACAGCCATTCCTTGACACATCACCCTCCAAGGAATGGGATTAGTCCCACACTAACCAGGACTCCTGAAAACTAGGAAAGGTCGTGTGCCTCTGAGATATGATGATGTATGAGGAAGGGAGTGGGGACTTGAGCAAAATCGAGAGTTCTATTAGAAAGGATACCAACCAGTTCTACCACACAATGTCCTAGGGAAAACTTAATAGTAGCTTTCAATTATTTAAGGGTTGCCATATGGAAATACACCCTGTGGCTCAAAAGAAGGGAATCCAAGATTAATGCTTGGACGTTAAAGATGGCTCTACAGCAAGCCAGTAATAAATGGAATTTGCGGCATAATAAATGATTCCCTCACTCTCCGTATATCCTCTAGAGGGAAAGAACTAGACTAGCTGTCCTCTGTAAAGTCTTCCAACCAAAGCCCAGCTTACAATTCAGCAGGTTCTGTCCTGCATGAAAGCAAAGCCAACAAGTCACTTTGGGGCATTGTTTATCTGCAAAATAAAGCCAAGTTCTCTGGAACTGAGGCAACTCATTAAATAAAGATACCCTATATTTGCAAGCTGAATGGAGAACTGCAAAAGGATGTCATGTGTACTAGTTAGCATGACAGTGATTCCAACGTTATTAAAGATTTCTCTGGTTGAATTTAGTAACTAAAGTTGGAAAGAATAGAAGAGCGTTTTCAAAGTAATTATTTTAGTGCTATTTATAGTTTGCAAAGCACTTTTCCATCTTTAAAACAGGCATTATGATTATTCTCATTTTTTGGTGAAGATATTGAGGACCAGAATCTTCAACACGATCAGGCAGGTTTGCCTGATTCCAAATAAGCGCAGTGAAAATAGAAATTCTTCTTCCTCCTATTTCTCCTTTTTCCCCTACTCCTTTTTTCTTCTACTACTGAGTTGGCAAACCCTTCTCTGGTAGATATAATGAAATATTTTTATAATTATAATACTTATTTCTTAAATCTATATAGTCTTTAAAAGCAAAATTCTGTCCTTCCGATATTGTTCATTGAGGACTTTTATGCTTTTGCATATACCCAGAGAGACTTCACAGGTGGCCCTAGTGGTAAAGAACACACCTGCCAACGCAAGAGGCATGACAGACGCAGGTTTGATCCCTGGGTCTGAAAGATCCGCTGGCAGAGGGCATGGCAACCCACTCCAGTATTCTTGCCTGGAGAATCCCATGGACAGAGGAGCTTGGCGGGCTATAGTCCATAAAGTCACAAAGAGTTGGACACTCTGAAGTAACCTAGCAGGCACATGAACCCAGAAGTTATTTAAATATTGCAACAATGACCTCTTTCCATCATTTGATCCACATATATGTTCTAATTATGGCTCTGCTTCTGGAAGAATGGATTAGATGTCAGCTTCAGTTTGAGTTGGATTGACTGTATTTTGGTACCAGCTTTGCATTTACTCTTAGACAGACCCTTCCATGATAACCCAGTGTTGAATTAACATATAAATAATAACTTTTTATATTAACCTTCATCAAGTATTCAGTACAACTTAAATTTATTAGCAATATATCTGCTGTCATATACATGATGAATCTTTTCAATTTCCTTTTCTTCATGTAAGTATTACATAGTGATAGATAGTAAAGTCACTCAGTCGAGTCCAACTCTTTGAGACCCCATGGACAGTAGCCAACCAGGCTCCTCCATCCATGGGATTCTCCAGGAAAGAGTACTGGAGTGGGTTGCCATTTCCTTCTCCAGGGGATCTTCCCCACCCAGGGATCGAACCCGGGTCTCCCTCATTGTAAGCGGACGCTTTACTGTCTGAGCCATCAGGGAAGTCACATATATCCAAGTAAATCTTAGTGCCACTTTACTAAAATAATGCTGAAGGACAGAGAAGTAAAATCTTTTTGTATGCCAAATTTAGTAGTGAGGTTTATATTAAGAAATAAAAAGGTAAACAATAAAAAGTACAGAATGAAAGCAGGGGTTGAGGACTATTGGATGAGAAACAGATGAGTAAGGGAGACTTCGCACTGAACTCTTTTTTATTTTGTAGCATCTATTTAAACCATTAAAAGTTATTTATTTAAAAGGATAAGTTAGTGAATAAATAAATTTGGTTAAAATTTAAGCCAAATAATGCTAAATAAATTAATGAGAAAAAAGAGAAGGAAGGAATGGAAGGGACAGAGGAAAGAAGATGTTTGTTAATACATATTTTGCTTTAGTACTAAAGTGATCTTCACAAAGTTACCCAGGAATCTTGAAAAGCTGTCATCACCATCTTGAAAATTCTTAGGACATATTTGCAGATGATCCAGGTCTTTATGGATTTAAGAGGAAAGCAGAGATAGGAAGTCAGTTTTGGAGAGAGGAGGGGAAATAAAGTTGGGATTTGTGAGGATTGCTAATCCCTTTTTAGCAGAAAAACTCCACATTTTTGTACTTTTGAGGGACAGAAAGGAAGATGGAAAAATAATTCACTGGATGCAAATCGAATGATACTTAGGAGAAAGTGAAACCTTCAATTTGCAAATTCAAACATGTAAAATAGATTTATTGAGGCCCAATGGAAAGTTCCCCAAACTGAAAAGAAGCATGACTCTGGACTGAATATAGATTGCACCACCACAGAGTGACTCCATCTGAAAATGGGACATAGATGCATAGCTTATGTGTTTGTTACAAGAACATACAATAAAATGCTTTGTCAGCATCCACTGTCAATTCACCTACAATGTTAGGACACCTCAACAAGGCTTCATATAGGATTTTCAGTCCCTTTCAGGGTAAAGTTTACAGTAAAATTGATTATAAAGAGAATTTCTGTAAAATTTTGTCTATAATAAGGTTAGACAAGCGGCTAAGTAAAAATTTAGAATAATAAGGTTACTTCAAGTATACTTCTAGGTCACTTTTATATTTTGCATTTTCCCACCATAGTTCTAGACTTTGAGACATCCTCTTTGTTAGTATTCTTCAGTCAAGAAATTCTATTTACTTCCCTTCCCCCATATTAAGGATTTATTTGTATATTTATTATGTTTGTTTGTGCTATGCTCAATTGTGTCCAACTCTTTGTGACACCATGGACTGTAGCCCTCCAGGCTTCTCGGTCCATGGAATTTTCCAGGCAAGAATTCTGGAGTGGGTTGCCATTTCCTACTCCAGTGGATCTGCTCAACCCAGTGATCAAAACCATGTCTCTTGTCATCCTGCATTGGCAGATTCTTTACCACTGTGCCACCTAGGAAGCCCCATTTATTATGTTTACTTAGAATATTTAAAGTGTTTAACAGAACAGGAGAGAACTAATATATTATACTATATTTCATATTAGGTGTGTCAATATAATATAATAGACCCTGAAAATTCTTTAATATTAAGTGTCCAGATTCTATAAATCTCAAGCTAAAAATTCTGTACTACTTCTTTAAAAATGAGGAAATCTTATGAACAAGAACCCATCATGCCCATCAAAGGCTACATGACATGTTTAAGATATACCTACAGAACCAGTTCAATTTAGTTTACAAAAGGCTATTTAAGATGCCAGACTCCAGGAATGCACAGATTAACAAATATAACACTCTTGACATATGTGGAGTTTTTAGTCCAGTGAAGGAGGCAAATCTACACCTGATGTCAGTACAGAGAGTAGTAGCAATGTCTGCACACATCAGCTCAGTTCAGTTCAGTCGCTCAGTCGTGTCCGACTGTTGACGACCCCGTGGACCGCAGCACGCCAGGCCTCCCTGTCTATCACCAACTCCTGGAGTCTACTCAAACTCATGTCCTTTGAGTCAGTGATGCCATCCAACCACCTCATCCTCTGTCATCCCCTTCTCCTGCCTTCAATCTTTCCCAGTATCAGTGTCTTTTCCAGTGAGTCAACTCTTTGCATCAAGTGGCCAAAGTATTGGAATTTCAGCTTCAGCATCAGTCCTTCGAATGAATATTCAGGGCTGATTTCCTTTAGGATGAACCGGTTGGATCCCTTGCAGTCCCCGGGACTCTCAAGAGNTCTTTATCCTCTGCCATCAAGATAAACGGGGCTTCTCTGGTGGCTCAGAGGTAAACAATCTGCCTGCAATGTGGGAGACCCAGGTTCAAACCCTGGGTTGGGAAGATCCCCTGGAGAAGGGCATGGCAACCCACTCCAGTATTCTTACCTGGAGAATCCCATGGACAGAAGAGCCTAATGGGCTACAGTCCATGGGGTTGCAAAGAGTCAGACACAACTGAGCAGCTAACACTTTCCCTTTCAAGATGAATACACCTTCTTTCACTTCTGTTTCACACTGTAATACTCATAAATCTTTATGAAAAGAATGCATCATGTTCAAAGGTATTTGAATTAGATGAAGAAGACACTTGTGTGTCTTAAGAGTCAAAGAGATGTAAATTAGGGCTTCCTTGGTGGCTCAGTGGTAAAGAATCCACCTGCCAATGCAGGAGACGCAGGTTCAATCCCTGATCCGGGAAGATCCCACATGCCTCAGAGCAGCTAAGCACGGTTGCCACAACTATTAAGCCTGTGCTTTAGAACCTGGGGAGCCGCAAGTACTGAGCCCTCTTGCCTCAACTATTGAAGCCCACGTACATAGAACCTGTCTTCCACAGTAAGAGAAATCACCACAATGAGAAGCCTGTGCATTGCAACCAGAGAAAAGCCCACGCAGCGACGAAGACAGCACAGCCAAATACATAAATAAAATTACTTAAAAAAAAGAAATGTAAATTCTAAATAGGTAACTTAGCAGTCAGGACAGGTAACAATCCATCTCTGCCCTATTCCATGAATGCTATGTGGACATAGGCATGGATGGATATGGATATATGGATAGCATAGGCATTGGCTATGTGGGTTTTGAGGGTGACAGGGCTGTTTTTTCATTATAATGCTCCAATTATAGGCATGAATTCATAAACTAAGCATCCTTGCTAAAATCGCCAGTTGTGATTCAGTGTCAGAAAGTAAATCCCCAAAAACCTTTTATTGCACAGCCAGAAAGAAGCCCCTAGGAAGACACAGAACTATGTATAGGAATCTTTTAAAGAATTAAAGTTGTACCATTCACATTTTCACATTAAGAAATCTCTATTTAGTATTTATGTCAGATAGGAGCAGCCAGAGTAGGGTTGCCTCCTCCACCCTTTGTTCTTGTGAAGGTGCCCTGGAAGCAGACGGCCTGGCTGGCGCAGCTCCTGGATTGGGGAGGGCTCCGCCGTCCACCCGAAGGGAAGTGAACCTGGGCTGTGTTGTGAGAGACCGTGACAGACAGATGGTTTTCCACCATGACTCTCACATCTTTGCTCCCAGTAGATATGCCCCCTCAGCCCCTTCATGCACATGTTAATCTTCACCCCTTTTGATAAGAAATCCAAATGCCCAAACCATGGCTGTTAATATACATACATAGAAGACAGAATAAATTCTTCCAAAAACTCTCCCTGATACAACTATTCCTGAAACTGACTGAGCAGCAGCAGACCCCTTCTTACTAAAGCCTGTGGAATATTTTGCCCTCCTTCTCTAAGTCAGAAATCCCACTGGGAAACTTCTGTGTGCTTGGATTTTTTAATAAAGACTTCTGCTGGGACTTCTCTGGTGGTCCAGTGGTTAAGATTCTATGCTTCTAACGCAGGGATGCAGGGGGCATGTGTTCAATCTCTAGTCAGGAAACTAAGATCCCACATGCTGGGTGGTGAGGCCAAAAAAACAAATCTGCTAATGGTGTCTGGTTGATTTTTTTCTCATTGTGTTATCCAACAAGAGCTCACATTTCATTTGTTATCATAGCCTAACATATACTAACATGTTTATTGAACCTATAAAAATATTGGAACATTTTATCGAACTTAATATTGATCACATTTTAAAACTTGTTTAATTAGATTCATAGGAAATACACAGATATGAAGATGTTTGTCATTAGACATTTCAAGTATACTTAAAAGTACATACATTAGTAAATGAATTAAAAACATTCAAAGGTATTTAATTACTTTGGTTTATAGAATGAGACCACGTATTAATCAAGGGAACCTTAACAATCATTGTTAAAACTTATAGTCTTACAAATAAAATAATGTGATTTATATAGGATGTATTCAAAAGTTTAAGAGGAATTATATTTTTAATATAACTTTAATAAATCTAACATTGCTTTTTGGAAACCAGCCTAAACTCTGAAAGGCCTTTTCTGTGTATAAGATGTATATTTGAGGATACTGAAAAGGCTTCATACTTTTGCTGTGATTTGCTGTGGGAGAAGGTGGAGTTGACACTGACTGACGTCCCACATTGCAGTCACTACCTAAGCAATAGTGAGATCTCAGAGAGAAGGTGTCTGAGGGACAGAAACAGAGTAAAGAGACAGTGGAGGAAATAGAGATCCTGCAGGAGAGGCTCCAGGAGAAAGGCTCTTGCTTCGGATAAAGAACCAGAGAGACTCAAATAGAGATCATGGAAAGCTAGACTAGTCAGAGGGCCTTCCTAAGCGCCCAGCACACTGTGAATGTGTTACAGGGAAACTTCAGTGTGAAGGCGACAGGCCACTTGTTTTCCCCTCTTACTTCCTTGCAGATGCTTATGTTTCCCCACTGTGAAAAAAATGGACACACGGAGAGACACCCGAGACGAGTTGATTGGCTGCAGCCTGTTTTCATTACTTTCTGTCCTGTCCTGATCCTTTTATAATAAAGGCTACATAACAATAAGACTTACATGTGTATGGCACTTTACAATGTACAAAGTACTTTATAAAATCCCCAGACATCATCTATTCAACCTTCACTGTAGACCCAAAGACACTTACTCCTTGGAAGAAAAGTTATGACCAACCTAGATAGCATATTCAAAAACAGATACATTACTTTGCCNTATGCATAACCTTCCATTTTCAGGATCTGTATTTAAATTATAAATTTGAATTATCTCTCTTCCCAGAAGTAAGAGGTTGAACATTTGCAAAGATATGGAAGGTGAGATTCTTACTTTAGATGATTTTTAAAATAGCTTGAATACGGTTGTTCAGCTTCCTAAATGCTTTTTGCACATTACATTATTATACTGAATCTTCCTGAGATTATCTTCAGGTAAATATCATTTTCTATTTCCTTTCCAGATGAAGCAGCTCAAAGAAACAGAAATGACCTGCCCAAAGCCACTCAACTAATTTTTAACAGGAGCAAATCCAAGTCTATTTCGTATTTTCAATAGGAATGATCTCAAGCTGTGTTTGAGCTCAGCTGTAATTTTAGCTGTGTTAATGGGTCATCATTTATTATAATTTTCTTCTGGGAGCCAGTTTATTAGCTCCAAAACTGTTATTGGGGTTCTAGCAAGTGATATTCCCTTTATGAATTATAAAATTCATTTATGAGCTCATGCCATAACTGCTTGATTTCCAGAAAGTAATGGTAAGAATGATTTCCCCATATCTATAAAGTAAAAAGATTTAACTCTGTCAAAATGCTCAAAAGAATAAAACAAGCCTGTATCACAACTATTTCTCCAGCTGATATTTTTGACTCACCTCACAGACCTGTCTTCGGAGAAGGCAATGGCATCCCACTCCAGTACTCTTGCCTGGAAACTCCCATGGATGGAGGAGCCTGGTAGGCTGCAGTCGATGGGGTCGCTGAGTCAGATACGACTGAGCGACTTCACTTTCACTTTTCACTTGCATGCACTGGAGAAGGAAATGGCAACCCACTCCAGTGTTCTTGCCTGGAGAATCCCAGGGATGACGGAGCCCAATGGGCTGCCGTCTGTGGGGTCGCACAGAGTCGAACACGACTGAAGCGACTTAGCAGCAGCAGCAGCAGCAGCACAGGCCTGTCTTAAAAGAATCAGCAAATTAAACTCTTCCCTACAGTGAGCTAGACTTTCAAGATGTAATAGAACATTAAATGTAGAAATACTCTTGGAATGTTTTCAGAACAGTAGACATTTCAATCCAAAAGTGCAGCTGAATATTCATAGAGCATTTTTATTTAACCAAACGTACCCTTGGAAAACACAGATTTGGGACAATCGTCATAATATCTAAGGCATCAAAATTATCATATGTGTAAATGTTTGCTTTTTTCATAGCTGCTGTGCTCTATATACACACAGATACACATGTGGATATGCACATATGAGATTAAAAGCACATTTACAGCTCTAATTGTATTCCATGAATCTTTCACTATATCCTGGCTATGAAAGCTTTCTTAATAAAGAATATAAAGATAAAATATCCCTATATTGAAATCACTTAAAGATTTTCTATTGTGAATGTATCCCTGGCCTGGGCACTGTTGTGGTTAGAAAAATAATAGAAGATGCTTCTTAAGGACTGAGCACTTCAGCAGAGAATCAAGATATACATATAAGAAATACGTGTGTACATACTCAATAAGGCACTATGAGTGTTTTACTTAGTAACATAGAATAGCCAATTCTGCACATGTTACTGATTATGCACATGTATAAGTAGCTCCAAGCAAATCACTGAGGCCATTCACAAATTACCCTCCAGCTTCCTGACCTTCGGAGTTTCAGCAAAAATTCAGTGGCTATTTATTCAGTGCACAGAGAATTTCAGACTAACACTGGCCCGCGGTTTTTCAGAGCAGCTTGTGTTCCTCCTTTGTACTTTGCTATGGGTGGAATCGTGTATCTCCAATAGTCATAGGTAAAAGCTCCAGTGTGCCTGTTTTGGGAGATAGGTAATTAAATTTAAATGAAATCGTCATGGTGTGGCCCTGCTTTGATTGGAACGGTGCCCTTCTAAGGGGAGATACCAGAGAGCTCTCGCTCTCTCTCTCTCTCTCTCTCTCTCTGCCAAGTGAGGACGCAGAGAGAAGATGGCAAAGCATGAAGAGAGTGCTCCCCAGGACCTGCACCAGCCAGTAGCTTGACTCGGATGTGCCAGCCCCAAGAATTTTAAGAAAATACATTTCTGTTTTTCAGCCTCCTCTCAGTCTGTGATATTTCGTTATGGCACCCCTACCTGACTAAAATAGGCTTTATCACTGAAAAGAACCTAAGGGCAAGTTCTACTCTTTGACTAAACTCCCCTTTGATGTCTCCACTCTAGCCATGCTGATTATATGTGCCGGGCCAAGACATGCGACACGCCACTGGCTTTGCTCTGCCCCCTAAACCAGCACAGCTCGTGCCTCACCTCTTCAAGCTATTTTATAAATGACACCTTCCTAGTGAAGACTTCACTGACCATTTTAGATTGCATCCCTCTTCAATATCCTCTGTCTGTTTTCCGTGCTTTTCTCTTTTAAATTTATATTCAATTTACATACTGTATGTTTTACTTGTTAATCAGGTTTTTTTTTTCCTTTCCTCACTGGAAAGAAAATATCAAGATAGGAAAGATTGCTGTTTTGTTAATTGCTATATCCTAAATACCCAGCACATTAATAAGTGCTCAATTAGTATAAGTCATGTCAAATATAATGTTATCATAGACCTTATAGAATTCAGAAAGGATAAGAAGAGGTGAATAAAGGTTAGAAACCAATGGCAAAACAGCCTATAGAGTGTTATAATACAGGGTTCATTCTGGGTTTCAACAATTCAACAGACCAATCACTGATAGTGAAATTGAATTTATAATAACAATAATAATAATAAAAAATAAAACCTCCCAGCAAACAATCAGTTCTTGAGAACACAATATATACCTGGTACTAGGATTAGTGACCTTTAGAAACTCATAGTCACAAAAGAACAAAAGAGAAAGAGGAAAGAAAAATGGAAAGAAGAAAGAACAGAAAAATAATGAAAGAAAAATAAATATGATAGATAATATTATTCTTCTCATTTACTAGAGTTATAAAGTCAATCAAAAGATTATCCCTTGCTATTACTATTTTCATTTTACAATTGTATTAAAGAATATATAGTATGTAAATAGAAGAACAGAGGGAAGGGAAAATGGGAAATGAAAAAATATTTTTTCATCAAGTTTAAATTTACTTCTTGATCTGTATGCAAAACCATAGCTAAATTTGCACAAAGGCTAATGGGGAAAATGCAAGAGAAATGGAAATTGTATATTACATACATTAAGAAACAGTTACAATGACTACTCAAAATAAATATAAAAATATCACAGAAATCAAGAGCAAATTGAACATTCGGTGTATTGACAATAATTGTTGTCTCTTCTAAATGCATCCCAGAGAAAACAACTTCCAGAGTAGAAACTAAGGATATGAAAAAGATGTACATGTTCTCAAAATTTCATTTTATTCATTTTGGAGAAGATAAATTAGGATTAGCATTAAGAGATCTAGAATATCATATACTCAGCTTCTCCTTGATATATATATTAGCTGACATTATTTTTTTTTTTCTGTCCTTATCCTTCTGAGCGATAGAAAACTTTATGAAGATATAGTAGGAAGGAAAGCAGCTTAATGGGGCACACTACAGCAAACATTATTGATCAATTTTGTTTTACTTGTAAGAATGATTGAATGTGTAAGTAATTGAGATGTCATTTTGTAGCCTGAACATTTTATTTTCTAGAATGTTGTTTTCTCAAAGAGAATTTATTTGAGAGAAAACAAAGAACAAGAGATGATGTATTAAACAGGGAAAACATACTATTTGACAAGAAGACTTTTCTCGGTCACCCTCTTGATTTCACGGCACCATTTTGTTTTATCCATGGTGCAATTTTGCCAGCTCAAGGCTAAGCAAATATTCTCTTCCAGGATTTCTCACTTTTCCTTCCTACCTAAATACTTTACTCAATTCCATCAAGCCACTTATTTCTGTCTTTATTAATGCTTTGTGCCTTCTTTCTCAAAATTTACTGTTTATTAAAATTTATGCTATTTATTTGTATTTGTGTATAAGTAATTGGTAAGTTTTCACTTGAAATGTGGACAGTATAAACCTAAACACTATTCACCAGCAAATACCCATGCAAGCACCCCCAAAGCATTATGTAGTTTAAGAGAAGACATGGAAAAATGTTTAGAGGATGGTATTCTGGCATGGCGCAGGCTAGTGGGAAGAAAAACAGCCCCCTCGTTCTGTAGATGCAAGGTTAGTGGACATCATGACTACTCCTGTTGAAGTGAAATTGTGCAAGAATGAATAAACCATCTAAAAATATAGTAAGCCTGTCTCTTTAAGCCCTTAAAAATCCCAATTGTTTTATCATTGTGCATAAAACGTAGACAAATGTTTGAAAGCAGAAAAGAAAACATTAGCATTAAAATTATGTCTGATTTTAAGGTCAAATGGGTAATCACTATGAATGTGATTTAAAGGAATCTCACTCAAAAACATCTCCCCTGTCTCTTCACTAAATCATCAGCTGTCGTTTTATAAGAAATTGTTTCCTTCAAGTTACAGGACTATTTCTAGTTAAATTGAAACTTAAAATCAATAAACCAAATCAACGACTAATGCAACGTGATTGGGATTAAGTTCTTTTCCATTATTAATATTGGCTTTCTCAAAAAGGAAGTCCACAGGTGAGAGGTGACTTAAAAAGAGAAGATAATGAGAGGTTTAAGACAAGTATTGGATTTAAGGTTTAAGACAAGATGCCATATCCAATGACATCTTGGATTTAGTTTTACAATTCTGAGTATTTAAGGAAAGACATTGGGGTCTCAAGGTAGAAGAGGCACCAAGACAATGATTATAACAGAGAACAATTGGAAATATTTTTGGACACTCTAATTGTGCCCGAGCAGAAATTAAAAGACGGCTACTCCTTGGAAGAAAAGTTATGACCAACATAGATAGCATATTCAAAAGCAAACATTACTTTGCTGACTAAGGTCATCTAGTCAAGCCTATGGTTTTTCCTGTGGTCATGTATGGATGTGAGAGTTGGACTGTGAAGAAGGCTGAGCACCAAAGAATTGATGATTTTGAACTGTGGTGTTGGAGAAGACTCTTGAGAGTCCCTTGGACTGCAAGGAGATCCAACCAGTCCATTCTGAAAGAGGTCAGTCCTGGGTTTTCTTTGGAAGGAATGATGCTAAAGCTGAAACTCCAGTACTTTGGCCACCTCATGCAAAGAGTTGACTCATTGGAAAAGACTCTGATGCTGGGAGGGATTGGGGGCAGGAGGAGAAGGGGATGACAGAGGATGAGATGGCTGGATGGCATTACCGACTCGATGGCCGTGAGTCTGAGTGAACTCCGGGAGTTGGTGATGGACAGGGAGGCCTGGCGTGCTGCGATTCATGGGGTCAGAAAGAGTCGGACACGACTGAGTGACTGAACTGAACTATAGACCTCTGGGGATTTCCTAGATGGTGCAGCAATAAAGATTCTGCTTGCCAATGCAGGAGATGCAAGAGACTTGGGTTTGCTCCCTGGGTTGGGAAGATCCCCTGGAGGAGGGAATGGCAACCCATTCCAGTATTCTTGCCTGGAAAATTCCATGGACAGAGAAGTCTGGTGGGCTGCAGTCCCTGGGGTTGCAAAGAGCTAGACACAACTGAAGTGACTTAGTGCGTAAACACAATGGAGTGTAATGGAGATTAAGTTATAAGAAGACTATGGTATCTGTCTTGAATATTCTCTCTTGCTCTCTTTCATCACTCACTCTGCAGGAAGCTAGCTGCCATGTTTTCAGTCAGCCCCGTGGAGAGGTTTGTGTGGCAGGGAGAGATCTTTAACTAATGGCCAGTAGGAAAGAGACCTAACTGCCTACATGCAATTGAGGCCTAACAACCACCAGACAAGTGGGCTTGGAAATTGACCCTCCCCAGGGGGGTCTGTGGATGAGACCCCAGCCTCATTGACAGCCTGACTGCAACCTCATGAAAGCACTTGAACCAAAGGCTCCCTGACTCATAGAACTGTGATAAAGTAAGAGTTGTTTTAAACTGCTGAGTTTTGGGCAATTTGTTATGCTGCAATACAAGGGTGAAATAAGGATAAAGGAAATCATAGTTAGCTGGTTATTTTCTCACTTTGATCATGTGTATTACAGTGTTGAAGATGAACCTTGGAAAGATTCCTCCGCCTCGCCCCCACCACTGGAATAATATTTATTTATTTTTACTTGGCAAAAAGTCAACTGCTACATTTTAAAACGCAAAATCTCAAACAATCAAACACATTACCCATCACAGAAGAGAGTCCAGCAACAGCACAAAATATCCTACTTAAGAATTTCTTTTTTAAAAAAATAAAGTAGGTCTAAAATGAGTTCTGTGAACTAAGAAATCTACAGCTTATAGTTTAATAACAGAAAAAAAAATAAAATAAAACAATGGAAAGTGGTTGCATCCAGCATTTTACTTAATTTCCTTGGTGTCTCCCCTCGGCATCAGCCCCCATCACAATGGAGAAGACAATGTATTCAGTCTCCTCACTTACACCCAGAACAGAGGGGGACAACTAGGATTTTATCTTTTATCGCCATTAACAATAGGGTTGCAAATCACAAACTTGAAAAACTTCATCTATCGCCTTAAATGTGTTGCTCACCCCTAATTGTGGTTAAGAATACATCTTGATAATGAGGAAAAACACTTGAGAACCAAGTCAGGCATAAATTACTTAAGCAACTTATCATATTTGGGTGCAAAGTCTAGGACTGTTTGAAGGCATGGTGAGATTGGTATTTTTACTGGGCCAGGGTGCCACTGTTCTTTCCAGGGGATCATCCCCCACATCGGTCAGACCTCAAGGAGCTCCTGTACTTTTGCTGACATCACACTGCTTATTTGAAGGGATAGGCTCTGCACAAGGCATGAAAGTTCCTGTTTTATAATCTTTTCTAGAAAGAGAAATACTTCCATGTTCTACCTCCCACCCATCCTGCCTGTGATCAAGTTCAACCTGAAAGATGGAGGTTCAGAGGAAAATGGAAGTTGCCTTCTGTGCGACAAGAATAGCAAATTGCAGCCAGGAGGAAACAGATCTGCCCTAAAGGCTGAGTTTAGAAAGTAAAGTTCTGTGGAGGTTTTGCAGGTGAGGAAATTCCAAAGAGTCATGAAGCCTAAATAAGAGAGCTGTGATCAAGCTGGATGTCTATCAATGAGCAGCATGTCTATCAATGAATGTCATATTAGACGAGAAGACACATGAGAAGCTGTGACCAATGCAGGTTCACTGAATTGAAGGTTCTTGGGTGGCTCAGATGGTAGAGTCTCCTGCAATGTGAGAGACCTGGATTGGGAAGTTCTCCTGGAGAAGGGACTGGCTACCCACTTCGGTATTTTTCTCTGGAGAATTCCATGGACAGAGGAGCCTGGTGGAGTACAGTTCATGGGGTCACAAAGAGTCAGACATGACTCAGCAACTAACACTTTTATGACTAAAGCACAGCTTGTTTTTATCTGGGCGCTGGGTTAGAAACCCAATGAATCCCTCCACCCCTGCTTTTTTGTTGCTAATTTCTTTTAAGACAAGTTTTTAGACGGACCTGCCTGAATAAATGAGACTCCCATGCCTCAAAAAGCATGCACAATCAGTATACTGAGGAATTTCTCAATATCTCTTTTCCTTTCCTTTCTCTCTTCTTTCTCTTTTTCTCCTTCACTTCCTCCTCCCATTCCTTCTTCTTTTTGCCTTCTATTTCTCTCCCCTCCATTTTCCCCTTCAAAACATTTACTACTCTCCAGCACCAGCCTTCTTCTGTTTTACGGGGATGTGAACAAAAGATGGGGGTGGAGCCCAGAGGAGGGACTGTCACAAGAGAACACTGCCTCTCTTGTGAGTCCTTCTGTCTTTCATTGCACTAAAAACCACACTTATCCTACTTTTTTAATGTAGAGGCTCATTATTTCTAGACATAAGACTTCAACATTTATTTTCTCCTCTAATAGTGTCAAACAATAGACTCATGTCCCTTTGTCATCAAGAAGAGAACTTGTACATTTTCCAAAAGTATAACTTGCTTATGATCCAGGGTGGCTTTTAAATATAGAAGTGCTATCGGGGCCCTGTTGTATAAAAAGAGATTTCAAGAGAACTGTCCTGGCCAGCTATGAAATGTGTGATCGATTTCTGAAAAACCTATAGAAAAAAAAGTTGAAGGAGATCATGTAAGAGGTAAAAGAAATAAATTGAATACACATGTGCAATCATTATTCATATGAGCATTCTCTGTATGACTTCATAACACAGCTGTATACACAAAAAAACTTCTTTGCCTCTTCCTATTGGAGTCTTATTAATTTCTGTTTAATGAAATACAAATGTTTGCATGCTTCATTTCGAGGAGCATGGTCTAGTTGGGTGTTTGTTAGGCGCTGGCCAGAGTGGCTGTGCCCACCTAATACAAACGTCTGTAGGCCTTTCAAAGTCTTTTGACAGAGCATCTTTTGAGCATGCCAGTTGCCATGGTCACCAGTGTGCTGATTTGCAAGGAAAATTGGAAGCCATGCTCATTACGTCAAAAACGACATTGGGGGATAAAGGGAGCATGTTTGCTTCAAGAGTTGGCAATTGGGGTTTGTTAGCATCCCCGCCCACACACTTCCATCAAACAATGTCTCATTCAACTGCATAAGTCAAAGTTTACAACTCCCATCTTTCCAGCTGGAACAGGCCTGGGAAGTGTGAACGGAAAATTATTGCTCACAGAATCACAGCACAGGCTTGCAGGCTGAGCAGTAACGGGGACTTGCAAGGACAGCAGGAGGGAGATGGATGGGTGGCGGAGGGCGAGGCGAGGACAAGCTGTGTTCAGTGACCCGCCGGTACCAACTAGGTGCTTACCTGGACTTGTGACACACTGAGGTTTTCTTCGAGAGAGCGCTTCCATGGGGTGCTTCTCAGCCTCCAAATTCTGTGATTCTAAAACGCACTCTCAATACATACATGTGGTATGCTGAGGCACATACATACAGCTGTATTTATTTTTTAATGTTTGTTGGTTGAGAGCATAAACGGAATGCCTCCCATCTCTACATGAGGTGTGTAGACAAAACCAACCTTATCCCTTAATGCAATAGCCCAAGCTACCAACAGATAGCAAAACTACAGTCGTTTGAGAATTAACCGCAGAAAGCATTAATCATTATGATTACTTTTCTTACAAACAACGATTATCATTCAGTTTGGAATAATCGAAATGCCATCTATAATGCATTCTGCTTTTTATTATCATTTTCTTTGGGCTATATTACTTGAACACTTATGTCTGGGGGCAGTGGTAAGGTTTATATTCCACAAGTAGATGCTTATGTATATTAAACATAAACACGTAATGTAAATATTATTAAATATTTAATGTAAATATTTGTATTTATATTGCTTAGTATCCATTGTGCTGAATGTTTTCATGTCAGAACAGGCTAGGTAATTATCCTAATGTCTTGCAGCTAAGTGGCAAATCTATAGATCCTTTTGAAGTCAAAATTCACTCTTTTTCTGTCTACTAGGTGGCCTTCTCTTTTTCCTGCCAATCATCACTGGAAGGTCCTTGAAATCACAGTGGAAGCAGATAGATTTACTTGTAATGGGATAAATCCAGTGGAAAATTTGGTGGGCCTAAATAGAATTTTTCTAGAAAAAGTAAAATTACACTGATTAAAGGAGTATGTGTATCTATGTGTGTAATACTGACAAGTGACTAATATCTCGAGAGGGAAGGACATGAGAAAAGGTTAATAATTTTTCTATTTCATCAACTAAGTTAATTATTTAAATAAAACTACTGAACTTTCTAAAGCTTGCACATTGTATCAGGAAGCCAAATTTATCCACTGACAGCATGATGGAAGAATAAAGCCACATTATATTAACAGCTGATTTGCAGGCAAAAGAAGGTGTGGTGAGGTAAATAGAGTCTCACTGCTTGACCTGAGCTGTGTGACTATTATTTTAACCTTTGGAGAGTTAATTTTCTTTCATTGTGGGATTATTTAAGCATCAAATGAGTTAATGGATATGAAATTGGATTGTAAAATGAAATAATCAGTGTTAACTGCTATTAAATAAACAAATATTTGTCTGTTTTAATAAACACTTATAGCGCTGTGTGTGCCAGGCACTAGTCCAAGGGCCTGAATCTCCTATGGGCCTTCAGAAGCATCTGCTGTTACAGTCTACGCTGTACGAACAAGGAAAATGAAGCCTGCAGATCACTTCTGACTTTATGGAGCATAGTTCTCCACAACCTTGGTATAGAAGACTGTTACTAAGCAGTACACTACTGGCAAAGGGGATAAGTGGTTTCCAGAATGTCACCTTCAGGGTCACTAAGTGGAGTACGGAAGGGTGGGTTTACAGCTCAAAGACAATAGCTTAACAAGTCAGCTATTAGGATAGGCTACGTGGCCTTTTCAAGCCACAAGGCTCTTTCAGCTTTCTATTGTCAGAAGTGAAGAACTTTGCTCATGTTTATAAACCCAGAAACTACCACAGCACCAAGAATATAGTAAGTGATGAGAAACATCTGCTGTAATGAAAAATGAATGAACCTAGAAAACAGAATTCTAGAAGAGAAGAGCTATGCTTGTGTTTTAATGTAAATATTTGTATTTATATTGCTGAGTATCCATTGTGCTGAATGCTTTCATGTCAGAACAGGCTAGGTAATTTGTTTTTCACTCACCTGGGATGCTAATTCCATTTTAATTTTAGTTGCTCTCAATATGAATTTCCTGCTCAAAACTTCATTCATTAGAGTTGTTTCCATTTACCGGGCACTTATGTTGTGTTAAGGGTTCAACATACTTTTTATTCTTTACAGACATCCTGCAAGTTAAAGTATCCTTATTCCCATGTTACAGATGAGAAGACTGAGGCTTGGAGGTTAAGAAATAAGATCAAGGTCAGACAGCTAGTAAATAGTAGAACCAGGATTTAAAACTTAGATCTGTTTCCAGAAGCCCCGCTCTCAACCACAAACCTCAGGTGCCTGTTTTTTCACGCGGGATGTTCACTGTTTTAAAAGACCCTCACTGGGCCTCTCTTCAGCCTTCTTTTCTGTCTTACCTGCCCTGTCAGCAAACCTTCTCGGGCCTCAAGGGTCTGTCCAGCAGAATCTGTCAATTTCCTTGCATAATCCAGTTTTCCTTTGTACTAACTTCCTGTCCTTTCTCTTCCCTCTTTCTCTCTTTTAAACACATTTCAGCCATAGAAATGTTTAAAAAGGAAGAAATAATTAGACCCTATGGAAAGCAACTGAACTGGTCACTTTGCAGCCCTTTAGGTGGGGAATCTTTGCCGCCTTTGACACAACGGAGGGGTGCATCCTTGGTAACTCTGAACCTCCAAACACAGGTTCTGCCTGTGTTGGGGTTCTCCTTACCCCAGGAGAAGGCTTTCACAGTCTCAACTGATGGTTGGCAAACTTGAGCTTATGTGTTGCCTGTTTCTATAGGTACGGTTTCATCAGGATACAGCTTGATTTATTCTTTCACTTACTGTCTGGCTGCTTTCACACACAGCAGAGGTGACTTGTTGCAATCTGTCAATGATCCACAAAGTCCAATATATTTCCTCTATGACCCTTTACAGAAAGTTTACTGGCCCCCGGTCCATATAGACCAGTGACCAAATTGATCTCCTGCCCACCTCATCAGAGTTTGCAGCTGCTCCATCTCTGTGCCTTGGGGTTGGGAGTTTCTATTCAGTCATCACCGCGTACAGAAAATAGGCTGCAAAACCATACTAAATACTAACCCTAGGCTTTGAATCCTGAGTGTGGCTTCCTGTGTTAGCCTTAAAATGGTGTTCCCTTCTCCAAGAAATACATATTCCTTGGGCAGGCTGAAAGTGTTGTCTGATCTTTAAAGGACCTGGGGTGATTATTTAAGTCATTTTAGGGTTTCTTTAAACTTTAAAAAGAAAAAAAAAAAAAAAAGAGCCAGGGCCAAAGTCTTCAGTTTCAAAGAGAACAATAAACTTTCCACCAAATGCTTTTACACACACACAAAGGGCAACTCATTTTTAATCTAGCTCTTTAATCTTGCTCTTCTATCTATTGTAGTTTTTCCCAGACGATCTAAAAATACAAATATATCTACATACTACTATTTGTGTTCTAAAATTTTAAAAATCCATTGTAAATTCCCTAACTATCGCACAAAAGGATAAGCATTGCTTTTACCCATTTTACCAGTGGAGAAAATGGAGATTCTGAGAAAATAAGTATATTTTAAGTATTAATATATACTTATTAGTAGACTTCTTTGAACATCAAGGACAAAGTAAATATTCCTTAAATTTACTTAACTAACTAGATGTTCTCATGAAATTGTGTGGAAAGTAAACAACTGTATGTGAGATCTTGATTTCTATAGGAAGCCTACGAGATGTCCTAGTTCTCAGGTAGCAAATAAATTTCAACTCATGTGCAGTCTCCAGTTAATTGGTAGTGACTGCCTGGTACACTGAGTTGCAAAGGATTCTGTGAGTGATTAGCAATGTCTGTTCTGTCTGTGAAGGGAGTAGGCAAAACTCTATCAGTCTAATAACATAACTTTGCACACACCAGGGATTTGAAATTCAGATTTGCTCCCAGAAAAACCTCAGAGAAGATTGAGAAAAATAAGTCTATGGTTTGTAATCTTTGTGTGGACATGGATTTAAAGTAACTTCTTTAATTCCTTTATAGGAATATTGCCTTCAGGATTCCAGTTGCTGAGAAAAGGGTTTACCATTACATTACTACGGTTTGAGGTTGTTGTATGAACTGCTCTAGAGTCCATTCTTTCCCTATTCATGCATCATTAAAATGGAACGCACCAAGGGATCAATAAATGGAAGCCTAAATAGTGCAGGAAAAATTGTGTGAGCACTTTTGGGAATAAAGATCTTTGTACGTTTTTCAGCTCTTTTAGGAATGTGCACCTTTGTGGTCCTGCCAGGACTAAAAAAATGGTGCAGAAAACAACAAGAAATCAGTGTGGTCTCAATAACAAGGCAGAATTCACCTCCCTACACATTTTCTCTCGACTCATGCTCCACATTAGCCACTTGCTGACTTAATAAGAAATTCTAGGCGTTTAGAATCATTTCTTTGGGAAGCTTCACATGCCCTGAAGAGAGTCTACTGTCACCATCTATCTAAGCATTTGGCCAAAATGACGAGGTGGGATTGGGTTACATTAATGAGCAGGAATTCCCAGGGACCTGATCATATCTCAGTTTTGATCTTTCTGGAGCTGTGAGATATAGTAGAAAAGAAACAATTCCCAGAAACTCTAATTAGAGACAGGGCTGGTGAGACATTTTCAGGTTCTCCCCCAAATGCCTCTAAATCTACCTGCTTTGTACAAAATGTAATTTATGTCTGGTTCCAGGACAAGCACAGGAACTTCTTGAGGACCGAATTTTTAAAATTCCCTTTTAAAACAATCTCAGAAAGTACCCAACACCCAGGTCTTGGCATCTCTTCTCATTCCGTCTCATTCTGGAATTTGGCTCAAGGTTCTACCTCTCTTTGTATGTTATTCCCCTCCATCTCCATTCTATCACTTGGCGCTAAAGTCCTACCTTTCATTTATTCATAGAGTCACCTAATGAGTCATTCAATTCTATTCACTCAACAAAGATTTGTTGGAACAAGTCAAATATGGTTCCAAACTAATCTGAGAATCTAGAACACATCCAAATTTACATAAGGGAAGGTGTAATTACAGCTGTCTCCTGTATCTTATAGGAGAAAGGCAGGCCACTCAGCCTGAGACAGCAGGGAAGGCTTAATGAGAAAGCAACCTTTTATCTTAGCCCTGAAGAATGAACAGAATTGGTCTAGGTGAAGTTGGAAGTGAGGGGGAAGCGAGGAAAAAAGGGATGAGCATTCCATGAAGAAGGCACTGCCTAGGTAAGACCACAAGGCAAGGAGGGACATGATGCAGAAGACAAAGAGCAGGTCAGTGAAGCCAGAGGAGTATAGAGTGTGCTTGCTTACTGGGAAATGCCCAAGATGAGGAGAGAAAAGGAGAAAGGGCCCAGATCATGGAGGATCTTTGTAGGTCATGCTAAGGATTTTGGACTTGAGTTTGTGAACTATGGAAGGACACCAAATGAGTTTAAAGAGGGAGCAAATTACACCTCAGACACTACTTCTAAGAAACTTTCCCATTTTCCTCCCTTAACTGTATTAGAAACATCTAAATGTGGATCTGTCTCCACTACACTATGATCGCCTTGTAGGCCAGAATTAAGACTTTCTCATTCTTGTATAATTTGCAGCGTAACTAGCAGGATAATGTGAAAAGAGTTTGTTGGCATGGAAGGAGCTTTGGAATCAGGCAGATCTGGCTCTGATCCCTGTCACTGTGCTTTTCCAACTGTGTGACACTAACCACGTACCCGGGACGTACACGGAGGAGGGCCTACAATGGGTACAGGCAATAAGGGGGTGCACTGCTGTTGAGAATTTAAAAACAATAATAAACCCAACTGAAAGTCAATCTGCTTTTTATTATCACCATGTGCTGGCAATTCTAAACAATGTCAGTGATAAAATATTCCTCCCTGAAAGAATCTTTTGTAGGCCTAGGTTCTAAACAATTGCTGCGGTTACCATTATCATGAGGCTTTTTATTCCCAACATTTTATTATGAAAAATGTCAGATATATAGAAAAGTTGAAATAATTTTACAGAGAAAATTCACCATTTAGATTCTAGAATTAATGTTACATCACTTCATCTAAATCTATATCTATCTACCTATCAATCCTTCTATTTATCAATCAACTCTTGGATACATTTCAGTGTAAGATGCATTCCTGAAAGTACATTACCCCCTAAATATTTCAGTATGAGCATCATAAACCAGAGTTATTACATATTTAAAAGAGTTTAGCATTTGTTTAAAGCTATTTTTTTGTAGAGGTAAAATTCACATAGCATAAAATGCATAAATCCTAAAGGCGCTATTTGATGAGTTTTGACAAATGTATACACCCATGTAACCCAAACCGCCAACAAGATACAGAAAATGACTATTATCCCAACCATTCTGTTGCCTCTTCCCAGGCAACCCCTCCCCATCTCTCCAGAGGAAACCTCTGTTCTGATTTTCTTCACAACGGATTAGTTTTGCCTGTTACAGAACTTCATACAAATGGAATCATAAAGAGGTACTCTTGTCTAAGGCTTCTTTCTCTCACCACAGCGTTTCAAATTCAACCACATTATTACATTTATCTGTAGTTTTTCTGGTGTCTGTTGTTTTTCTGAGCGACCCATTCAGTAATGTTTCTTTGTATGGCTATTCCACAGTTTATTCTCCTGTGTATGGACACAGAGGTTGTTTCTTGGGTTATGGTGTTATAAGCAAAAGTTGCTATTCACTTTTGTGTGCAAGTTGTTTTATGGATTCATATTTTCATCTTTCTCGAAAAATGCCCGCAAGTAGAATGCTGCTGCTGCTGCTGCTAAGTCGCTTCAGTCGTGTCCAACTCTGTGCGACCCCAGAGATGGCAGCCCACCAGGCTCCCCCATCCCTGGGATTCTCTAGGCAAGAACATTGGAGTGGGTTGCCATTTCCTTCCCCAATGCAGGAAAGTGAAAGGTGAAAGCGAAGTCGCTCAGTCGTGCCCGACTCCCAGCGACCCCATGGACTGCAGCCTACCAGGCTCCTCCGTCCATGGGATTTTCCAGGCAAGAGTACTAGAGTGGGGTCCCATTGCCTTCTCCGAGAATGATGCTAGTAGTGTAAATATGTCTTGGTTTCTTAGAAATGGTAAGACCTTTTTTCAAAGTGGCTGTACCCTTTGTGCCTCTTCACAGTCTCATGGCTCATTGACAGTCTACAAGAATACCTGCTGCTCCATATGCTTGCCAATATTTGCTGTTTTCAGAAGTGTTTTTGATTTGTTTTTAATGAGTTTGCAGAAGTACTGTGGCTCTAATTTGAATTTACCTTATGACTAATGATGCTGAATATTTTTTCATATGCTTATTGGTTCTTCACATATCTTCTATAAAGTGCCTATGCACATCCTATACCCATTTTTATGGGGTTGTTTGTCTCTTTTATTACCATGGAGAAGATAAGATAAATATCCTTCCTGTATATTAATCCTTCCTCAGATGTACATTAGAAAATATTTTCTGCTACTCTGTGGCAGGCCTATTCATTTTCATTCTTTATAATATATTATTTATATATATTATATTAACGTATTATAATTATATTATGGATATAATGTTATACTATAATCAACACAATGATTAATATATTAATTATTATATTACTACAATATAATAATATATTATATTAATTATATTATATTGTATATATTTCATTCTTTATATTTATTTGGCTGTGCCAGGTCTTAGCTGTGGCATATGCAGGATCTTTAGTCTTTGTTGCAGCATGTGAGGACCTTAGTTCCCTGACCAGGGATAAAACCTGAGCCCCCAGCATCAGAAGGTGGGGTCTTAATCACTTATGCATCTTCCTTCATTTTTCTTTTTTTTTAATTTTATGTTTACTTTATTTTACTTTACAATACTGTATTGGTTTTGCCATACATTGACATGAATCTGCCACGGGTGTATACGAGCTCCCAATCCTGAACCCCCTTCCCACCTCCCATCCCATATCATCTCTCTGGATCATCCCCGTGCACCAGCCCCGATATTAATAATTTGTATTCTCTGCTTCTCATTTTCCGCTTCTCTCTCTCTCTCCCCTCCTCCAGTACCTATCAATTTTGTTGGTATTTTCCAATTTTTGGCTTTGTTAAATTTCACTGTTGTCTGTTTTTTAATGTTCTGGCTTCTGGTTTTATCTTTATTATTTGCTTTCTTCTTATTTTGGGTTTATTCTGCTCTTCTCTCTTTGTGAAGTAGAATCTTAGGCAACCATTAGCCTTTTTATCCAACCAATATTAGACCACTCTTCTTTGGTAATATAAATATTTAAACCTATGAATTTTCCTCTAAAAACTGCTTTAGATGCATTTCACAAATTTTAACATATCTTTAAATTCATTTAGTTGTAGATATTTCCTAATTTTTCCTATAATTTACTTTCTGATTCATAAATCAATTTCCAATAATTTGGGGGTTTTCAAGAAATATCATTGTTATTGACCTCTAATTTCTAATTTTAATTCCATAGTAACAAAAAACATGATTTTAAAATGATTACCTCTTTGAGACTTGATTTACGGCCAAAGAGATGGTCTCTCTTGGTGAACATGTGCCCTTGAAAGAAACGTCTATTCTATTTTAAATAATGTGCTCTATAAATATCAATTAGGTCAAGATGATTGATAATGTTATTCATATCTTTTATGTCTTCACTTAACTATTTTGTCTAATTAGTCTATCAATGTCTGGGAAAAGCATGTTAAAGTCTGCAACTGTTCTTGTGGGACCGTCTCATTTTCCTTTGAATTCTGTCATTATTTGTTCCATGGATTTTGAAGCTGTTTTCAGACACAGACACACACATATCTAAACATTCTACTGATCAAGTGGATAGTTCCCATTATGAAACATCCCTCTTTACTTCGGTAACTCTTTTTCTTGAAATCTACTTTACATAGCTACTTCGGCTACTCGGTACTTTAACATAGCCATCTAGCTTTCTTAGGCTTACTGTTTGCAGGGAATTTATTTTCCTATCTACTTACTTTCAGTCCACCTGTGTCTTTAGATGTGAATCTTATCTCTTATAGATAGAGTTGTCATACTCTTTGTATTTATCCTGGTTAGAGTTTATTGAACTTCTTCAATTATAAAATTCTCTTTCACAAAGTTTTAGCATTTTTGCACATTGTTTTTTTCAGATAACTGTTTTATCCCCTTATTTTCTATCTTTCTGGAGTTTCAATGACATGTAAGTTGGAACTTTTAATTAGGACCACACATTCCTGAGACATTGTTGCTTTTGTTTTGCTGTTCATCTTCTTCTTTCTCTTCTTTTATCTTTTCCTTTATTTAGGTCAGGGGAACCCCAACGTTTGGGCTGAGGAGCAGTACCTCTTGTCAGATCAGCAGTGACATTAGATTAGAAATAAAGTGTGCAATAAATATAATGCACTTGAATCTTCCTGAAACCATCACCCGCCTTCCTTGTCCATGGAAAATCTGTCTTCCATGAAACCTGTCTGTGGTGCCAAAGAGGTTAAGGACTGCTACTTTAGACTGAATAATTTTGATCTATCTTCAGGTTCACAGATTTGTTTTAAATATGAAGCGTTTCCCCCCTATATAGACCATATTTTGAGTATGTTTTGGTTACCAAAGGAAATGGAGAGACTGGCTTTTATTTATTTTTGACAGAGCCTAGAAAATAGAACTGGCGATTAAATTTCTGGGACCTAGTGTAAAGTGAAAATGTGAACAATTTCCTGGCTCAAAAATTATTAAGAATTTCGAGACAGTCACAGAGAGCACTAAACTGAGCGTGACCCTCTCGGAGCATAGTGCTCTGTGTAACTGTCCAAGTTACACATCAGGGAGGCTGGGTTGTATGGTAATGGTAGAGTTCAGAATATCTAGCCAGATATTTCAGAATCTGATCCTGACATCCACTGCTTGCTACCTTATTGATTTTGAGCAGAGTATGTTTTCTCTCCAAGCTTTAGTGTTTTAATCTGCAAAAGGATTTTTCCTACGTTTGCTGTCAGGCATAAGTGATAGCTATGTATAATGCTTAGTACAATGTATGATATTATATATAATAAGATCAAAAAGGGAGTTATTATTATTGTTTTATTCTGTGGGCCTTATTGGAAGAATAATGTGGAAGGAAAGTTGCTACGTAAGAAAGAGAATGTCTTCATTGTTATCAGCTGAAGACTGGAAGACACAAAGTATGTGCTTGAGTGCAGGGAAACAGGGGATGGAGTTGAGCTGGGTGTGCACCCCCTAGTGAGTGGGAAGGAGCAGGTGGGGAGATAAATTCCCTGTACCAGTCTCTGGGTGGCACTATTAGCCAGGAGAACTTGGTATAGTTTAAGTGCACAGGTGAGGTGGGTGTTTTAAAGGATGGGGCAAAGGAAGGATGGAGCAGAGAAAACAAAGTGCAACCAGGTGTTCATATGCGGCGGAACTTTTGAAACTCTTCAGAACACTGAAGAGTACACTGAGTGCCTCCCAACTTCCTAGGTAGAGATATGAGGACATTTCCTTTATCGAGGTAGAAATACGAGGGCATTTGGTTTATGTCTAATAAGCTAAAACTTTGGTTCACAATATGGCTATAAATTAGAATCAGCTGTGGTACTTTAAAGACTTTTGATGCTCTGACTCCATCCAGGAGATTCTGCTTTATTCGTTCTAGGGTGAGGCCTGGGCATCATCAGTGTCTTTTAAAAGCTTCTCAGATGATGCAAATGTGCAGACATGGTTGAACCATTAATCTAAAGCAAGGCATGCTGTTAAGATCTTGCCTTTATATTTCCCCATGAGGAAAGGAAAGGATGGCCATTTTCTCTCTCTCTCTCTCTCTCTCTGTGTGTGTGTGTGTGTGTGTGTGTGTGAGATGGGTAACCAGGTGATTAAACAGCAGTGATGCACACACAAGTGGAAACCATTCTACATGATTTGTGGGTGATGCTTTCCACACTCAAGCGAATGACACTTTCATCTGCTCCACAGCTGTATCTGCACTGGAAGTTTCATCTGCCATCCTCCAAGGCCTTTACATAAGTTACTGTGCATAACTTGGTTAAACAATGTCTGGCAAGTGCTAAGAGCTCAGGAAGTGTTAGCTATGGCTGTCACTGAAACTATTTTGTCAGGTCAACTAATCAAATTAAGTTGAAATTAATGAAAAGGAGTCAGAGACATTTAACAGAGTGTAATCGTCTTTACTTTAGGTGGTTCAACCTCATTTTTCAAGTTTTGTATGTCATTGTAAACACATTTTTGGTTTTTTTTTTAAGGCAGTACAATAAGGGGTCACATCATAGAGATCACTAAACCCATGAAAGATGAATTACAGAAAGGAAAGCCCATCCTACTGTTGTGGAAATGGGTACCTGAGGTATGGAATAACATTTCCGGTGATGGTATCACATCTGGGTTTAAAAATGACTGTACTGTCAAACTTGGGTTGGGGGGGTTGGGCAGAGAGACAGCATGTTTGGGAAAATTGTTGAAAAACCAAAAGAGATTTCTAGTGACAGCACACTCACTGACAGCCAAGATACACGTGACACATTCAAATCAAACTGCTTCATGAAGTGGCAGCTGCTGCTGCTAAGTTGCTTTAGTCAAGTCCAACTCTTTGCGATTCCATGGACTGTAGCCCACCAGGCTCCTCTGTCCATGGGATTCTCTTGGCAAGAATACTGGAGTGGGTTGCCATTTACTCCTCCAGGGGACCTTCCTGACCAAGGTGTTAGGGGAGGCACACTGATTGAAACCTTCCACCCTGGCCAGTCACCACAGTAACTATTTGCATAAGTGTTCTACGACAGGAGGTCCTGGTAAGGAACACGGAACTAATAAGCATCCACCAACCAGACTAGTTCCGGAAAGGTCAAAAGGAGACACCACCTGTCCGACCATCTCCCAGAATCCTTCTCTCTGGCATCCATCTTGGCTGAACAAGGCATGCACCACCATGAAGGACTCTGAGTCAGAATGACTGGCTAAAGACAACCCGGAAACTAATCCCATCACCATAAAACCAGAGACTGCAAGCCATGTGACAGAGCAGTTCTCCTGGGTTCCCTTACCCTACTGCTCTCCACCCGGGTGCCCTTTCCCAATAAAATCTCTTGCTTTATCAGCACATGCGTCTCCTCGGACAATTCATTTCTGAGTGTTAGACAAGAGCTCAGTTTCGGGCCCTGGAAGGGGTCCCCCTTCCTGCAACACAGGGATTGAACTCAAGTCTCCTCTGGCTCCTGCATCGCAGGCAAATTCTTTACCACTGAGCCACCAGGGAAGCCATGAAATGCCAGAGTAGAGCAGTATTTCCAGATTACAGTGAATATTATTTTCTCTTTCAGTTCAGTTCAGTTCAGTCGCTCAGTCGTGTCCGACTCTTTGTGACCCCATGAAATGCAGCACGCCAGGCCTCCCTNAATGGTAGGCAGACTGGAGGGAATTGTAGAGTAAATTGGTTTTGAATCTAATAAACTTTACCATATTATACAAAAGAACAATTTTATTTAAGTTATTGCAACAAATATTAACAGGTAGAGAAAGTGTTCTTTATTCAAAGGGTTAGGAAAATTTACATTTGGGTCATGGAGTTGGCATCACGTTTTAAAGCCAAATTATAAACTCTTATTTAAAATGACTAGTAAATGGTCAGAAAAGTAAGGGATATAAGTGCAGAATTTCTACTTTTTTTCTTAGTTCCTTGAGGAATGGACAAATACAAATTTAACTGCCTTCAGAATTTTTATGACCTTATAATTTAATTTAAATTTTTGTGGCCACAAGGCATTCTTTGAAATAAAACTAAAATGAGGTGAAGGGGAGCCGCTGCTGGTAACTGATTATTTTTGTCAGGAATTTTAGGTTGTATTTCTAATTCTGCAACAGACTCATTAGGTTACATTATGTTCAGCAAGTTACCATTTCTTTGTCACACAGTTCTGTGGGTGGTGTATTAATATTCTTTTACAGTCCTTTTTTTTTTTTACCATGACAGGGGAACTCCTGTGGGTATTAATAGGATCCAGAACATGTCCATGTATCCTTTATTATATCTTTATAGTTGTTCTTTTTCTCTCTGTCTGATTCTTCTAGCTGATTCTTTGTCCCAGATTTTTTTTTTCCTATAAAAGAATGATAATGCTACTCATCTGGCAGTTGTTTGCAATGAACTGAAGAGATTTGGGAAAATTTCCTGGCAGAGTGGCACTTACATTTGTACCATCTATGACAGAAATATAATTACTATGTTAACATAAATACATCCCTTCTGAAATGTCAAAATATTTTCAGCCTTTACCAATTATTTTAGCTTTTATAAATGGTGGTGATTCTTTTCTCAAGGGAGTGATCATTTTCCAGCTTTCACAAGAGATACATACAGTCCATATTAGCATTTAAATATTTCAACTAGTATATGTAGAGGAAATAGCTTTATAAGCTTTTAATATAAATGTAGTTAAAAAAAATAAGCTTGCACTGGAACAATGTCAGATCCTGCCTTTGTCAAAGACAGCAAAATTCAGCTCCCTTTTTTCAACTCTTCTTTTTCTCAACCACAACTTCCACTGACTTGTTAATTAGTTGAGGCTTAAATATTTAATTTTAATGATTTACTACATTTTTCACAATTGTATTTTACTTTATCATTTCTTGCATACTACAGCACAATTTCCTTTGGAAAGATCTTTAAAAGTAATTAAAGACAAAATACTCAGAGTACATATTTTTCATAACTGTACTTAGTGATGGGCAAGATGATAAGTAGAAGAAATTGATGAATTGAAGAAGCAAAACAGATGGTAAAATTGCATACATGTGCCAACACACTCCAGCCTACAGTCTGTTCCAGATTCTGCCACGGCCAGAAACATAGTAAAAGAAATACCAAGAGCTTGATTCCAGCAGGAAAGGCCCATATCCCCCTGGATCCATAAAAACAGACTTCCTGGCTCTAACACAGGTAGCCCTATGCAAAGCAATATCCCATGGAAATGCTGTGTTTTCTGACCTTCTGGAAGTTTGTGTGTTAAAGCATATGGTTTTTCTCAAGGGAAGAAGAATCCTCTCTAAATAGCTGTCAAGGCAATAGATGATGTAGACAAATGGATATACAGAGACAAAATGATCTCTTTTCTTATGTATGGCCATCATTTTTTTCCTATTTATAATTAATCTTTCCTTTGTTTTGTGCTCATATGTAGTGGATACTCTACACATCTCTAGGAGTTACACAGATAGTTAAAATGATAGTTATGCTTACAGGTTTATCACTACTTCAATCTGCAAAGAAAAGCTTTGAAAGAACCCTATTAAGACAATAAGAATGCTGGTAAAAAGAACTGAAAATACTCAGTAAATCAAGGCAATTTTCTTTTGTCTTAAGAATGTCTTCTCAGTTGCCAAAATGGTGACAAATTCATAATTGCACAGGCGTACCCCCAGCTACTAACCAAGATCATTTTCAATTAGTGTTCTAACTAGTGCCTTACAAGTAAACTACATTTAAATCATTAATAAAAATGTGTGAAAAAAGGTGATAGAGAGTTTTAATATTTAAATTTTTGCTGAACATTTGTTATAACAGGGAACATTTAGAAAGAAACTAAATATCCAGCACTATGCGACTGGTAAAATAAAGCATACCATTTTCTACTATAGAATATTAGGCAGCCAAGGGAGTCATTCTGCAGGAATATTAAATAAGGTAGTAAAATGCATGTAGCATATTATGTGAAAGAAACCCAAATCAATTCAGTATAAATTATTCTGATATTTGTCTATCTTCCTAAGAACAAATAGTAGATTCCAATAATAATTTTGGACAACCATTTCTTAAAAATATATCTTATGAGGGAATGAAGCAAAAAAAAAAAAAAAAAACCTGGGGCAATGGATTAAGGGAAGAAAATCTACTTTGGAATGACTGAAGTTTTTAAGGATGACTGAAGCACAGGGGCATTGGAGCACTTATTGAAGAGGAGAGGTTGCCACTATAGGGTTATGAATCACAAATGATTTGATCAAATAGTACTCCAGTCAACTCAGGCTTCATGACTTCCTAGAACATGTAATCAACTTTTTGAAGATCCAGTAGCTGTAAATTACAACAGTTGCAGTTTGGGAGGATTGACCTCAATGCCTGTTACTGACTTTCACAGTGTAGAGGATAACCAGTTCCTGGGTATTTCCCTACACTGGAACCTAAGACCAAAATTCAAATATGGGTGATATATGATTTTTCTACCTTTTTACTTGTCTACATAAAAATCTTAATAAAACACCTTTCCCCCCTACATTCCTAAAGGAAAGTATACTTCATGCATTGGCCAAAACAAACAAGTATACTAGGGAGATAAATTGGTCCTTAAATTTCTTATTTTAATCCAGAAGTTCCTTTGTAATCTGTGTAAACTACTCTAAAGAAATGTACAAATTATCTATCAAATAAGATTATTAAAAAGATAAACAGAGGTTATTAGGGTACATTAAAGTGTCAAGAATGTATTTTCTTCCCTCTTCAGAAAATTTAATGTAAAAGAGATGACAGGCTCATCTAAGGGTTTTATTACTCTATCCCAGAAATAAAAATACAAGATTTAAATTGATAGGTTTTGTTTAGTAATTCACTGTTAGAGTGAATGATATCTCTCTGTAAGCCTATACATTCTTTTAATTCAAAGGTCTTCCTATTGATATCCCATAAGGCATCAATAATTTATACCTCACTGTGTAACATACATTACTTTGTTCACATAACCAGAACAATGCTCAGCATAAATATTTACAGAAAGAAGTCTTCCTGTATTTGGACTTAGAAGAAGATGAGTAAGAAAATGGAGGGACATGAAGCCTTTCTGGGCAGGGAAGACCTTCTGTGGGTACCTCATGTAAAGATTTTGAATCCCTAAAGGCAAAGTAAAGACTCTAGGAATCTGAGGAGTGGAAGAAAGATGTGCAATGGGAAGCAGAAGGCAAACAAAATCTATCTCACTGTTATTTTTTTTCCTTAGAGTCCAAAGCCAGTTTTCCACTGAAAATGGTCTTTCATCTTTGGCAAAGTATTAATACCGGGTGTCAAGAATTATGTTATTAGGGATCTGATCACACTGGAAATGCCTGCAAGCAGGGTAAATACTTAATTCATCTTTAGCCCTGCCTTATAATAGTGAAACAGTCGAAGGTAAACAAAAAGGAGTAGGATGGCGATGTCTTTCATGAGATTTACTGCCCAAACGGAATCAGTTAAACCTGGTAGTTAAAGTTTATAACAGCCTTGTGTGCTGAGTACAGAGGAAAGAGACAGAGAAGTAGATGAAAGCAGTCAATTTGCTTGGGGGAGGCAAAGTTAAGAGATGCTTTATAGAGCAGGTGATGTTCAGGTTGATGTTTGATGCTCCTGTTGGGAAGAAAAAGAGCAAAGGGTAATCCAGTCAAAAGGAGAAACTGTATAAACCAAAGTCATCATCCAACTGTACCTCCAGTACTGATTCATTCAATGTCAACCCATAACTAATATAGTAATTAATAAACCTGCCTCACTCCAAATCTAACTGTTAGAAATCCATTAACATATCCATAATGCTTTTTCTTAGCTCTCTATTCATAAAGGATCTACCTATCAGATCAGGTCATATCCCAGCAGTTCATAAATATGATTATATCTGAGTCCAAGATGTGTATCTAATATAGTTTATCTTTCTTAAGAAAGAAAACACTAGAAATAAAATTTCCTTCTCCTAGATTATAAAATGAGCTGTAACATCTTTTGGTTCTCAGTGTAAGCAGTGTTTCAACTTAGAAAGTTTCTTCACAGTAAGTTATAGGTGAGCTCACTAACAGAGTTTTCTATCAGACTTGCATTTGTGAGCCTTAGTTGAAGGCTGTTATTTCCTGGCTGTGAGTTGAACTTTATCAACAGTAGTTATATAACATGCCAAACTACCTGGCAGGTACTCTATAACACTGATACTGTGAGAAATGGTGACACCATTCTTTGGCAGAATGGTACTTTTAGAGTTGAAAGAGTTAACTGTAGCAGTAACAAACACATCGAGTGAGGACAGATTCATATATTTTGTATTTTATCCACTTACACTATGTGACTACAGGTTAAAAAAAGAAAAAAGTCTAAAATAGCCTATAAAATGACTTCCTTAGGTAGTGACATATGAAGTTAGAGCAGCCGAATATTTGACTTTCTGAAATTGCCTCTTGTAAAGCAGAAATCTCTTATTCAGCATGCACACGTGATAGTGAAGGCAGCTGTTGTGTAGAGTTCTGTGATTCTGTGCCAAACCTAGATGTTGAAGTGATAAGGGTGCTTAGAAAGTTAAATGCTTGCTTTTTCTGAGTATTTGCCCATACATGTTTCTAGTCTCTGCTTGCAGAAATCAGATATGCTATTTAGGTGAAAGGAATGGATGAAATGTGAGTACATAGACCTAGGTCCTTAGCTTTCAGATAGCATGCCAGTAACTTGACACAGCATGAGGCTGTTAGGCATTAACATCCTGACTGCCATATTGGACTATTTTCTAAAGTTCCTACATGAATAGGTGATTTTCTTTCATATAGAAATCACAAAAGCCATCCAATTCAACCACTCACTTAACACTTTGGGAAACTGAGGCTTAAAGAAATAAAGGGACAGGACCACAAAGCCAGGATTGGACCTAGCTTCTCTGGACTCTTGAAATGCCAAATGTGCCAAGGACGTTTGGAGGTCATCTACCTGAAGTATTTACCACCATCGGCTGTACTTATTATTTCTCTCTAGAGACCTTCAGTTTAAAATAGTATTTTGACTTTAGAATCTTGCCTAAATTACATAACTGATTACCTATATTCTTCAAGGTCATTCATAATTGGTTTTTACTCACTGTTTTTAACAAATATTTATCTAGCGTTTTCTTCTAAATCATATATTATACTGTAAATGAAAAACAGCGTGGTCCCTATCTTTATGGAGCTAGGTACTTTACAATATAATTGCATTATATACTATCATGCAATCTCAATTTGTAACAAGTGCTATAAAGAAGAATAGTGTTCAATGATAGAAAATAATGAGGGCCTAACTTAGTAATTTATTTTAGACTTAACGGTTAAAAGAGGCTTTCTTAAGGAAGGGACATTTGAAATCAAATTGCAAAGATGAATGAGGCTAGTCAGCTGGAAAATAATGGGTATGGGAGTGCGAAATCCTGGCAAAGGGAACAGCATAGGAAAAGCCTTGACGTGTTTGAGGCACTAAAGAAAAGTGAGTGCAGATGGAGAATGGAGAGTCAGGGTTGAGTGAAAGAGAATAAAATTGGGGCAGTCTTCAGGGACTAGATCACATAAGGCCTAAAATGTGATTCTAAGGAGGATGAATATGGTTCCAAAGTCAATAGGAAGCTTTTAAAGCTTTTTCACTGGGGATGTTAATATGATCCAATTTACACTGTTAAAATGACAACATTTCTGATCAACATTTAATAATTACTAAGGTTAACATGCAAAGTAGATACATGACAGCTAGAATCATAGAAACTTTCACTTAAACTCTCTTGGTGCAGGATATTGTACAACTTCCACAGTATGGAAACCCAGCAGCCACAGCAGGCAAGACCTCAAAAATGCCAACAGACAGGTGATTATTTCTTTATGGAGAAAAGTCCAATATTCACCCTTCCACCTATTTGTTCTTTGGGTTCCAACCTAACAACACTGACACTCAGTTTCTTCTCTTCTCTTGATCTGTACACTGCCTCCTTCCCCAGGTATTAAAGTTTCCATTTCTCTTCTGGCTTTTCATCTCATCTGTGCCATCTTCTGGTATTTTTTTAACCCTATTGATTTTGACAGTCCTTAGGAGATCAGTCCTGGGTGTTCATTGGAAGGAATGATGCTAAAGCAGAAACTCCAGTACTTTGGCCACCTCATGAGAAGAGCTGACTCATTGGAAAAGACTCTGATGCTGGGAGGGGTTGGGGGCAGGAGGAGGAGGGGACGACAGAGGATGAGATGGCTGGATGGCATCACGGACTCGATGGGCGTGAGTCTGAGTGAACTCTGGGAGTTGGTGATGGACAGGGAGGCCTGGCGTGCTGCGATTCATGGGGTTGCAAAGAGTCGGACTTGACTGAGCGACTGAAATGAACTGAACTGAACTGAACTAGCATATAGTAGAATTAATTTTTTTATGCTCATGAACTAATAAATGGATGAATGTATATAATAGACAGAAACGCAGATTTTGCTATCAACAGAGAATATCAATCACCACATTGCTAGTGGTAAAAAAATAAAAATAAAAACTGTAATTTAAGTATTCTTCCTTGTTTTGCTGCCCTCATTTAACTAATTGCTTTGTATAATTTTTCTAGTTTTGTCTTTGTTTTTGAAAAATTGTCATAGTTCTCATCAAGTTGAAATTACTGGTGCTCAGCAACCAATCTTATAATCAAATATGAGTCACCATAATATGTCCACACACTGGATACACTGCATCTTTTTAAAGAGTACTTCTCGGGTTTGATTTTTTTCCTTTGAGATTATGATTTGGCTATGACCTCCCTGACTCTTTACCAACTTTTTCTTATCCCCAGAATGAAAGAGCTGTCAAGTTATCATGCCATTAGAAGTGTCATCCAACCTGGCCAAAATAGTCTCCTGCTGTCTTGGAATGTTTACAAATGATTAATATTCACTTTTCTGTTCTCCTGAGGTCATTTATAATGCTGCGTGTTTGTGGTTTCTCTGCAGGTATTCATTTGACCTTGAGGTAACACATATTACACATCTGACACATCCAAAGCAGGTATGCTTTATTAAAAAAAAAAAATAAGCTTATGACAGTAGGATAGTATGTTTGCTTAGGATAGTATGTTTGCTTTCTTAAATGATATTTATACCTAATTAATAATATCATATCAAAATGTAATATTTTTCTAAAGGTCAGTATTGATACCTTTCCATGTGCTGAACAGAGAAAACTATAAATATGTGCACCTTATTATTTGCTACCTCACATCTGTCATATGGCCTTCTCGCCATAGCCGGTTGCCCTTCCCAGGGGAAAACCTATATGTCTTCCTTTGTCTTAACTCTTGGCGGCTATGTTCTCTGTTAATCTGTCACCACTGGAAATGGTTTGGATAAACAAATTCCCTGAAGTGTTATTCATATTGACTCAAAGCGTAATACTCGAGGAATATTGAAAATTTACTAAGAGGCTTGAAAAGACCTAGAAGCCATCAAGAAAGACCCTAAGGAATAGATCTTAAATTGAAGATGGAGATTTGTTCTAGGGCTAGTCTGGGTCCGGCTTTCCTTCCCAGTGCCCCTCAAATCAGACTGGCTAAGCTTCCCCAGCTTTGCCAGCACTGGGGAAGAGAATCAAGGCAGCTTGTCTCTTTCTTATAACACTATCATTATTAAAATGAGGGACTTATGAGATCTGAAATCAGATAGGTTCAAGTTGTGAATAGTTTGGTTAGTCTTCAAAGTGTGTTTGTATATGTATGTGGGGAGGGGCTTCAATATCATTTAATTACAATTCTGCCACATACTATCTGTGTAATCTCTACCAGGTTACTCTGTGATATAACTTCTACAATAGTCATTGTCCTGAGATCTAAAATAGAAGTACTAACTCTATCCTTAATGTAACTGGAATTAATCAAAATAGAATATGTACAGCAACATGTACAGTGCTTGACATATAGTAGGTAGTAAATAAATATTAGATTCTGTCACTGAACTGAAAGCAATCTCATTAATGTACCCTGTCTCTCTGAAAGTAGCATGAACAAAATTTTATTTTTATAAATAAAATGCATAAATATGATTCAGTTACCAACTGAGAACAAACATATTTGGTAGGTTTGTGTGATATTGTTAAATTGATTTATTAACATTGTTACTTTAAATAATATTCATAAAAAAGAAAGAAATTAGCTTCAGAATATCAGAAATATCTTGTGTATATTACAAAAGCATGTTACTTGAGGCTGTAGTAGAAACAAAATAAATCATTAAAATCTAACTTAAAATTGGTATATAAAATTTCTGTAGGTATATACCATTTTTCTTATAGGTATATATAGATTTTTATCTTGAACTTGTCTTGCCTGGGGACTTTTACAAACCTGGTCTCTAGCCAGATTAAGAAAAGACAAAAAGCTTTATAATAAATGGATAACACCTTTTTTCTTGTCATTCAGGCCTGAAGCCAGGGACTGCATTTTAGATGCACAAAGCATGTTGTCAGAGAAGTCTCTCATATATGTTCTTTCTACCTCCTTTAGAGAGAACAGTTACCATTTAGTGCAGGTTCTGCAACCTCTTTATCGAGCGACATTCTTTTCACACCTCAAGCACAAGCCAGATCTCATCTAGAGAGAGCAGAAAACTCTGATAATTAGAAATTTCTTCCCTACTGTAGTCAGCGTGGCCTGGCCTAGTGACAGACGCATTGGAAATAGAACAGAAAAGTGGGTGATTGGGGCATAGAAAGGAACCGCCTCCCCCCAAGCCTGATGTTTTAAAGTGGTGGTTCCCAACCTTTTGGCATCAGGGACAGGTTTCATGAAAGACAATTTTTAGGGGTGGGGGGATGGTTTGGGAATGATTCAAGAGCATTCCATTTATTGTGCACTTTATTTCTATTATAATTGCATTGTGATATATAATTAAATAATTATACGGCTCACCATAATGCACAATCAATAGTGAGAGCCCTGAGCTTGTTTTCCTGAGCTCAGGTGGCAATGCTAGTGATGGGGAGTGGCTGTAAATTCAGGTGAAGCTTCACTCATGCACCCACACCTCACCTCCTGCTGTGTAGCCTAGTTCCTAAAGGGTCACGAACTGGTATTTGTCCATGGCTCTGGGGTTGGGGACCTCTTTTAAAGTATAGCAGAAGCAAGACCTGGATCCTCTGAACCTGGTGAACTCCTCGTTCTATATTGTCTGCAATGATCACCAAATGTAGTATTCCATTTTATACATCTACCACATCCTCTTTATCCACTCATCTATCAATGGACAATTAGATTGTGTCCATTGTGGGCTATTGAAAATAGTGCTGTTATGAATATAGTGGTACCTGTATCTTTTTGAATTATAGTTTTGTCTGGGTATATGCCCAGAAATGGAGATGTCTGACTCTTTGCAACCCCATGGAGTATACAGTCCATAGAAATCTCCAGGCCAGAATACTGGAGTGGGTAGTCTTTCCCTTCTCCAGGGGGTCTTCCCAACTCAGGGATCAAACCCAAGTCTCCCACATTGCAAGCGGATTCTTTTCCAGTTGAGTCACAAGGGAAGCCCAAAAATACTGGAGTGGGTAGCCTCTCCCTTCTCCAGTGGATCTTCCTGACCCAGGAATTGAACCGGGGTCTCCTGCATTATAGGCGGATTCTTTACCAACTGAGCTATTACGGAATACAAGAGTGGGTAGCATATGCCCCTTCTTAAAATAGCAGTCAATACAGCTCTTATGACTATTTGCCATGAAGAAATACAGACTTAAAGAGAAACCAACAGCATACATTTGTATGTAAAGATCTAATTTGTAAATGTTGAGAACTAATTCCACTTTCATAAAAATAGTTTATGGCCCATAGCAACATGATTTATAAAACATTGCATTGAGGAAAAAAGAACTTGAGTGATATTTCTAGCTTAAAGTCATTTATATAAATTTAAAATATTTACATTAAAAACAACACAAAATATTCTATAAGATTTCCTGTACATTGAATGATATAATCAAACACATTAGGGTCCTGCCTTGGTTATGGAAAAGAAGACTGATTATGAGAAATNTTGAGTGATATTTCTAGCTTAAAGTCATTTATATAAATTTAAAATATTTACATTAAAAACAACACAAAATATTCTATAAGATTTCCTGTACATTGAATGATATAATCAAACACATTAGGGTCCTGCCTTGGTTATGGAAAAGAAGACTGATTATGAGAAATTAAAAAGGAATATCAAATTTTTTTTTTAGAAAACCCAAAAGTACTATATGGACATATGATAAAAATGGGCTCTGGACTGAGAAGTGTGATTATCTAATTTTCTCTACCTAAAATCCAAAAGTAAATGAATAAATATAATTAAAACACACAGCAAAGATCCAAACAAACATGCAAATCAAAACATTGCTAGTAGTTATCTGTGAGCCACTGGTTTGAAAATGCTTATTTACATCTTGTCCTCCAAGAGCTCCCATGAATGCAGTCAGAAAATTGGAGAATTTTGAAGAAAATTGGCTTGAGAAGAGTCCGAGGCCATGACGTACAAACATAACATTTCTATATTGCCACTGCCGCTGTGCCAGTCACTAATGCTCCTTCTGAGGATTTTGTATAAGAGGGTAGCCAAGAAACTGAGGAGTAAAAGGCAAGAAAGCATAACAGAAGTAAATGAAATCTGCTTCTAATGACTCTCATCCAGTTACAAATGCTGTTTTCATGGAAAGCACTTTTTAAATTAATTTATTTGTTTGTCTGTGCCTGGTCTTAGCTGCGGTATGTGAAATCTTCAGTTGCTGCCTGCATTTGAATTCTTAGTTGCAGCATGTGGGATCTTTAGTTGAGGCATACTTACCCTGACATGTGCGCTCTTAGCTGCAGCATGTGGGATCTAGCTGCCTGACAAGGGATCAAACCCAGGCCCCCTGCACTGGGAGCATGGAGTCTTAGGCAATGGACTGCCAGAGGAGTCCCCAGGCCAAACATCTTTATCAATTCTCTGATCTATCTCTTGACAGTTACTGTAAACTCTTTTCACAAGCACATACCTGGAGGTTATTGGTGATAGTATTTGGGCCAACACTTATTTCCAACTACTGATATCCCTTCTTTCACGTGAAGATACATCAGTTAACGTGACAATCTTGGCTTCAGAACACAAGCACAAAAGAAAGGTCTTATATGTAAGAGAAACTCAAAACCAATAGTAAATGTAAATATTCATAAAAGTGCTTTGTTTGAGTTCATCATAACATTTAATATTATGCCTTATCAATTCATATCAATAGAAATTTACATAAGAATGAGATTATACAACAGAATTTATCTTATTTCATGACATAAGACTTTAAAGAGATACAAATTCAGTAAATTTTCAAGAAATTTCATATAGAATCATTATGCTAAATAATGCTTTGCATTTAATGTGTCTAAACTTTAAAATTCTGAAACTGTATAAATGCTTATTATATACATACACACAATTATTGGGGTAAAGAATACAAAAAGAAAGGAAGTAATTTGTTTAAGCAGAGTCTCTTTATTTCTTGAGCCAGTTTAAAAACAGCCTATGCCAGTTTATAAACAGTTTATGAAACTGGCTCAAGAAATAAAGAGACCCACTCTGCCTAAACAATTTAAGGTAAGTTTTAAGAGAAGGAGCCTCTCAAACCAAATCTTGAACCAAGATTTTACAAGGAGTTTGTGAAAGGTACAGACTTTGCATGAAACACATTATAGGTTCCAGGTGCAAGGAATACTTACTGGAGTTTATAATTTCTAGAAAGGGGAAGTAGCTGTGGCGTAAACGGGTAAGGTTTGTAGGAAAGGTCCCCAGCTTTATGTCCACTAGGAAGTTAGGAGTTTACCTGTAGACACTGAGGAACCAGTTTATTCATTAAAATATTGAACTTATAAGATGACTTTCTTTCTGTTAGTATTCTTTATCTCTATAATAGTCTACAATAGGTTGTTCTATTTTTTAGTTTTTATTGGTGCATGTTGTGTTAGTTTCTGCTGTAGAGAAAAGTGAGTAAGTGATACATGCACGTGAATCCACTATGATTTTAGATTCTATTCCCATATAGGTCATTGCAGAGTACTGAATAGAGTTTTCTGTGTTATACAGTAGGTTCTTATTCATTATCAATTTTATTTATAGTAGTGTGTGTATATCAATCCCAGTCGCCCAATTTATCTCATATCACTTACCCGCTGGAAACCACAAGTTCACTTTCTACTTCTGTGACTCAACTTCTGTCTTGTAAATAGGTTCATTTGTACCATTTTTTACATTCCACATATAAATGATATCATATGATGTTTGTCTTTCTCTGTCTGACATATCTGACTCAGTACGACAATCTCTAGCTCCATCCATGTTGCTATAAATGGCATTATCCCATTCTTTGTTATGGCTGAGTAACATTACATTGTATACATGTACCATGTCTTCTTTATTCATTCCTCCACTGATGGACATTCATAATAGGCTGCTACTGTGTCCTGGCTATTGTAAATAGGGCTTCATTGAACATTGGGGTGCATGTATCTGTTTGAATTATGATTTTTCACTGAATATATGCCCAGGGATGGAATTACAAGATCATATCATAGTTCTATTTTTAGTTTTTTCAGGAATCTCCATGCTGTTCCCCATAGTGGCTATACTAACTTCANTTTAATATGCTGTCTAGGTTGGTCATAACTTTCCTTCCAAGGAGTAAGTATCTTTTAATTTCATGGCTGCTATCACCATCCGCAGTGATTTTGGAGCCCAGAAAAATAAAATCAGCCACTGTTTTTTGTTTCCCCATCTTTTTCACATGAAGTGATGGAATCAGATGCCATGATCTTAGTTTTCTGAATGTTGAGCTTTAAGCCAATTCTTTTACTCTCTTCTTGCACTTTCATCAAGAGGCTCTTTAGTTCTCCTTCACTTTCTCCCATAAGAGTGGTGTCATCTGCATATCTGAGTTTATTAATATTTCTGCCAGCAATCTTGATTCCAGTTCGTGCTTCCTCCAGCCCAGCATTTCTCATGATGTACTCTGCATGTAAGTTAAATAAGCAGGGTGACAATATACAGCCTTGACGTACTCCTTTTCTGATTTGGAACCAGTCTGTTGGTCCAGTTCTAACTGTTACTTCCTGACCTGCATATAGGTTTCTCAAGAGACAGGTCAGGTGGTCTGGTATTCCTATCTCTTTCAGAATTTTCCACAGTTTATTGTGAGTCACACATTAAACACTTAAAAGTGTTTGATTAAACACATTAAAGGCTTACATTCCCATCAACATCATTTAGCAACTGATATAAGCATGCTCTGGGTCTATTCATGAAAATAAAATCAAAGATAATATACACAAATTTTACTTCACATGAAAGAATTTGTGTATGTAGTATAATTTTCCAAGCCCAGATTTATATATTCAACACATGCTACTCATCAGAGTTCGTCTGTAAATTTAAACCTTCTAAAAGATTTTGGTTTAGAAAAGAAAGGAAAAAGAAATCCTACATGTATAGTTTTATTCTATTATGTCTTAAATGTAAATCAATTTGTTTTCCAGCTCATAATGAAACCAGTTTCTCAAAACATTTAACCAAATTAATAATCATAAAAAATAGTCATTTTCCCTTAAATTATAGATTAACCTTTAAGTTAAGAGTGTGTTCTGATTAGCGCTCAAGGCTAGTACTGTTTGAAAGAGTAAATTTCTGTAAATTATGTTTTACTTTTGTCAAAATTGAGTTTTTAAATGGCAATCCTAAGAGTGCTTCTGGAAATTAACTTCTATAGAATGGTAAATTCTAATGATAAAATCTTGGCTTACAAATATAAATTACATTAAGTATACAGAAATATTAATTATGAAAATTTTAATACTTTTTTGAATTGAATTATTGAAAGTTTATTCTAGTCCTTGGTAAAGTAAGAATTCATGTATTATTTAAAAATCCATATTAAAATAAACCAAGTTTACTGTTCAGGAGATAATATAGAGTTAGCTGGGTTTCAGGACACTCTTTGCTGCATATATGACTTTTACTCAGCCCTCTTTCAGTTTCTTCATCCATAAAGTGATATGAAAAATAGAGCCTACCTCTCTGGTTGCTGTGAGCATGAAATTAATTACTATATGAAAAGATCTTAGACTATTTCCATAAAATAAATGTCAGCCTCTACTATTGATCACATCTAAAAATCAGCTTGTCGTTTGAAAGGCTACACTACATTTCCAACAACTATTCCAAAGATATGTTACATGAATTTGCAATTATGTTCATAATCATATGCTAACAAGTACTCATCATTCATGGATGCATGTTAACTCACTTTAGTTGTATCTGACTCTGTAATCCTATCGACTGTAGTCCACCAGGCTCCTCTGTCCATTGGATTCTCCAGGCAAGGATCCTGGAGTGGGTNATGAATTTGCAATTATGTTCATAATCATATGCTAACAAGTACTCGTCATTCATGGATGCATGTTAACTCACTTTAGTTGTATCTGACTCTGTAATCCTATCGACTGTAGTCCACCAGGCTCCTCTGTCCATTGGATTCTCCAGGCAAGGATCCTGGAGTGGGTTGCATTGCCCTCTTCCAGACCCAGGGATCCAACCTGCATCTTCTGCACTGGCAGGCAGGTTCTTCAACACTAGAGGCACCTGGGAAGCCTATTAATCACTCATATCATCATTTATATTTATAACTGCAACTTCACAGTATAAAAGTGTTATCTTCACAGTTATCATTAAACCTGCTGTATTATAAACCCTATAGTCTATGTCACCAAAGTGGGAGGNCTGACACCCACGTGTACACACACACATTCTATCAACTTAGGACAGGATCAGCACAGGGGAAGGGAGAAAGCAGAAAGCTGTATTTTTAACCAGCTGTGAAAGAAGCATTGATGATCTGTAAAGACTTCCTGCCCCCTGCAGTCCTAGCCCCAAATCCCAGTTGCCCATTGCCTTCTAGTTTTCTTCCCAGCTTTCAAAAAAGCATTATTTCCTCCACTGACACCTGCCAACAACCGCCACCACCGCCCCCCCCTCCCACACACACACACCTCAGATTGTGCTTGTGCTGAGTCGCTTCAATCCTGTGGACTGTAGCCCACCAGGCTCCTCTGTCCACGGGATTTCCTAGGCAAGAATGCGGGAGTGGGTTGCCATTTCCTTCTCCAGGGGATCTTCCGGACCCAGCAATCAAAGCAGCCTCTCGTGCAACTCCTGCATTGGCAGGCAGGTTCTTTACCACTAACACCTGGGAAGCCCACATCTCGGATTTCCACCCCTGAGTATGCAAGTAAGCACTCCAAGTATGCTGGTGTGCTTTTCAGTTTATAGATGTCTCTTCCTTCCAGTAATTGCTCCATAATTATCTCCTTTCCCCTATTCCTAGGAACGACCTCATTCCACTTAAGAATTTCTTGACTGTAACGAAGAAAATATTTGACTCAACTAGCATAAAGGTTCGGAGAAGGCAATGGCACCCCGCTCCAATACTCTTGCCTGGAAAATCCCATAGACGGAGGAGCCTGGTAGGCTGCAGTCCATGGGGTAGCGAACAGTCAGACACGACTCAGCGACTTTTCACTTTCATGCATTGGAGAAGAAAATGGCAACCCACTCCCGTGTTCTTGCCTGGAGAATCCCAGGGACGGGGGAGCCTGGTGGGCTGCCGTTGATGGGGTCGCACAGAGTCGGACACNAACAGTCAGACACGACTCAGCGACTTTTCACTTTCATGCATTGGAGAAGAAAATGGCAACCCACTCCCGTGTTCTTGCCTGGAGAATCCCAGGGACGGGGGAGCCTGGTGGGCTGTCGTTGATGGGGTCGCACAGAGTCGGACACGACTGAAGTAACTTAGCAGCAGCAGCAGCATGAAGGTTAGAAGTCAGGCTTGGGAATCAGAAAACAACCCTGTCACTTAGCGTCTTACATTAAGCAAATCACCTGACCTCCCTAAGCCTTTCATCTGTGAAAATAAGGATAATTTGACCTTTTCACCAGGTTCCGTTGAGTATATAGTTTCTGCCCAACGCATACAGCCATTATTTTGTTATTATCACTTTATTTTTTTGTTGTTGTTGTTATTATCACTTTAAAGAGAGAGAAATTCTTTCAAAAGAACATAATTTGGAGGGGAAAAACAACTTTTGGATGAACTCATGGTGTAATATATATATTTTGCACTGGGTTGGGCTTTGGAAGACCTGGGAAAACCTGGTCCCATTTCCTCATTGTGTAAACTTAGGTAAGTCCCTTAACCTCCCAGATGGTAAAATAAACTATCATATAGCGTTATGCTTTCTTTCCAGTTAACAATCTATTTCTTTTCAGGGCCAAATTCATAATGCATTTCTTTCTATATGAAAATGGAGCTGGTCCCTTTAAACATTTTTTTTTCCCCCTTTGTCAGAGGACACAGTGTTAAATTTTATCAGTAGAGGGCGCTGGCGAGACGTTGCAGAAAGAACGGGCTTCTCGTCCCGGGTTACGTACGTTGTGCTTTCTCAGCAGGCTTTTGCTGCCTTCAACTCTGGTAGGGAGTGAGTGTGGCTTTCCCAGAGCCTGGCTTTGGCAGTGATCAGTGGACAGAAGCTTCCCCCAGAACCCCCATGCTGGGGCAGTTTTCTACTTTAGATAAATACAGCTTTGTAAATAACTTTCCCCAGCCCCTAGAAAGTGGGTTTCCTCCAAGTTTACATTTGTTCATATTCAATTACATCAGGAGTGGCTCCAGGGAATTTCAAAATATTATATACAGTGAATGGGCAGAACACCATGCAGATTGTGAATAGACACAAAATTTTATTGCCTTCATTGACTTCTTATTACATTTCAGCTGAATACTTTCATAAAACGCAAAACAAAATAAAGGTGGGTCAGTCAAGGAAAGCAGATTGGATACCCATATATTCACGGTAACCAACCGTGATACATGCTCAACAATGTCAAAACATACTTCTACATTTGTCTGGTCAATTCAGTCTTCTTCATTTGCTTTGACCTGCTAATCTAACCTCAAATCTTAATGTGCCCTTCTTAAAATTTAGCAGTGTGTATAGTTGCCATTCATTTCTCCAGAGGATCTTCCCCACCTGGGATCAAACCCAGGTCTCCTGCATTGCAGGCAGATTCTTTACTGAGCAGACAATATCACCATTTAAGAGAAAGCACAAGAAGTATGTATATTTATATATAAATAAATATATATACACACACACATGCACAAGTGCTCCTGTCACTTGCCACCAAATAATCAAATTTGCCGTATATACCGAACTAAGCTAACAGTGTTTCTCCTTGGTTGAAGTAGAAGTGCAGCCGCTTGCCTGAGGTCANTATATAAATAAATATATATACACACACACATGCACAAGTGCTCCTGTCACTTGCCACCAAATAATCAAATTTGCCGTATATACCGAACTAAGCTAACAGTGTTTCTCCTTGGTTGAAGTAGAAGTGCAGCCGCTTGCCTGAGGTCAGTACCTCTGTCTATGCTTTCAATCTCATCACCATCACGCCTCTGGAAAATGGCATGACTGATTATCCCCCTGAATCTTTTTCTTTTTTCATATATTGCAAGATCTCTCTGATTCTTTTATTAGTGTTTAAATATACTCAAGTCTCTCTGATGTAAAAATGGAAATCCCAGAAATTCCCTGGTTAGGATTCTGTGCTTCCACTGCCAAGGGTGCAGATTTGAACACTGATCAGGGAATGAAGATCGTATGAGCCATGCAACACAGCAAAAATAAAAATAGAAATTCTCTCCATTCTACATCCTGTACCAGTTAACAGCGTATCTTTTGTCTCATCTTTAAGGTCAAACTTCTATAATGAAAGGTTTCAACTCACCTCCAACTCACTCCTCTAACAACAGAAGTCTAGATTTTTGCCTCTATCATTCTGCTAAAACAGGTCTCCTAAAATGCACTTAGGACCTCCTATTGCTAAATCCAATGGGTATTTACAGGCCTTATCTTTAACTTCTCAACATTGTTTGATTCTTCCGTGCACTCCTTGAAATACTTTCTTCCTTAGGATCCCAGGACTCAATATTATCTTGATTTGGTTGTAGCTACAGCTTTTAACTTTGAACTCTTTTTGTCTCTTTTACTTAGCTGTATAATGCTGAAGCTCTCGGAAGTTCTATTCAGTTCAATTCAGTCACTCAGTCATATCTGACTCTTTGCGACCCCGTGAATCGTAGCACGCCAGGCCTCCCTGTCCATCACCAACTCTCAGAGTTCATCCAAACTCATGTCCATCAAGTCAGTGATGCCATCCAGCCATCTCATCCTCTGTCGTCCCCTTCTCCTCCTGCTCCCAATCCCTCCCAGAATCAGAGTCTTTTCCAATGAGTCAACTCTTCGCATGAGGTGGCCAAAGTACTGGAGTTTCAGCTTTAGCATCATTCCTTCCAAAGAAATCCCAGGCTGATCTCCTTCAGAATGGACTGGTTGGATCTCCTTGCAGTCCAAGGGACTCTCAAGAGTCTTCT
>SJYV01010810.1:736031-777268 GCA_006410875.1 Neotragus pygmaeus | reverse complement strand
GATCAGAGACCCTCAATGTGAAGGTTAAGAGAATATGTTGCTTCAACAATTTAGGGACGATGCCCCTTGATAGCAGAAAGCAGTTAGAGAATGAAAACGATGTCTCTTTCTCTTGGCAACATAATTCTTGTAAAAGAAAAGGGAGGAGAGAGTCAGTTCCTAGGCAAGTTGACAAGAAGTCTAGGGTCTGTAAGGAGGAGATAGGGGTCTGAAATTCTCAAGGAGAAGTAAAGGACAAACTTTTTTTTCTACATTCCTTAGTAAGGCTAATATAACAATAATTATCTTACTTGAAGACATGTTTCTCCTTCCTGAAAACCTAACTAATCCTGTTATCTTGAAATGTATATTATGGGAGTGGGTCTTGTAAGATCTTTACAACCTTGAGACATTCTTCTGATTCATTGTAATAACAATTAAAAAGTATATAATTCTCTTTCGAAGACTAGGGATTGGGGCATTTTCTGTCCCCTTCTGATTTCTATGCCAGAAGCTTTCTCTGTCTCCTTTATTGCTTTAATAAAGCTCTCTTACACAAAATGTCTGCATGATCAAGTTGCGATTTTGTAATAAACATGAGTGAATGAGTTTACCCAAAATGAAACATTTATATTGTTAACCAAATAATTAACTTGCATAATTTGTCAGAATATAAATTTTTAGATAAGTTTTCAGATATTTTGCAAGTATTTGTTCATTATATTGTCACAATTAGTTTGGGATTTGACATAAGTATTAACTAGTTTAGTTTTTGACCACAGTCACACAGCTATTAAATATTCAGGGAAGATTATAACTCAGGTGTATTAATGTCTACTTTGGGACTTGAGATATTTCCTCAATACTGAATTCTTCTTTCCATGTGTCACTCGTTTTCTACTCTGACTTTTCCTAACTTTTGACCTCTCCTATTTCACTGATCTGCTAATATTGAATAATGTGAGGATATAAGATTCTGTTATATTCCCCAATCATCTTTTTCAATTTCTTCCCATGCAAACAAACTCATTGTTTTACACAGAATTATCTCTACCATAGAAAGTATGAGTCGAAAAGTCAGACAGGACTGAAGTAACTTGACATGCATGTACACATATGAAAGAAGCAAGATTATACAGTCATGCTAATCCTTCTTCTTTCCCACATACGAGGCCAGAACTCTTTGTTATTCAATTACAACAATTGATTAAATAATCCAAAGCTTCACTTCCCTTATGAAGATGCAGACATTTAAAGGATGAATGGAATCCAAAAATATCTGCTTCTTCTTTCTTTCCCCTACTGATTCAAAAACAGTACCAAAATTTGGGGAACATTCTGTTTTCACTGGTAATATAAAGGAGAAAGATGTATTTCCTCATATCACAAGACTGGAATATGGGATATCTTTCAAAACATGAGTAGAATAATAGAAATAAAGGTTCAAGAAAAAAAGATTAGATATTTATATCTTGGTGAGAAATAACAGATTTCAAAGTGGATTTTAAGTTCTTTAAGTAAGGAAACACATTCAGTTGTTGGCTCATTTGTTTTTTCTGTATCATACTTAGAATATTCTCCTGATGACAAAGGAGAATGAGTTTCTCAAGTCTCCTGCTACAGAAGCAAAATTGACATATAGTCCTAACTGCTTCGCTTTGAATTTCCTTCCTAAAAGCGTCCCAAGGCATTTCCTGCCGCAAGCTGTACCTTGTTAATAACTGTGTGTTGCAAGGCTGACCCTTTCCTGAGAAACATGAGATTTCACTGTCAGCTGACCTCGGCTCAGAAAATCTTTTGACATATTTGCCAAACATTCATTAGGCTACATGGCTAGCTAAGTTATTTTTATTTATTTATTTATTTATTTTTAATCGAAGGATAATTGCTTTACAATATTGTGTTCGTTTCTGCCATACATCAACATGAATCAACTATGGGTTTATGTATGTCCCCTACCTCTTGAGGCTCCCTCCCACCTCTTACCCCATCCCACCCCTCTAGCTTGGTACAGAGCCCTGATTCGATTTCCTTGAGTCATACAGCAAATTCCCATTGACTTTCTGCTTCACATACAGTGGTATATACGTTTCCATGCTGCTCTCTCCATTTGCCCTACTCTCTCCTTCCTCTAGGATATTTTTGCCTGACTTTCACTTTCTCTCTTCTTCGTTAGGGATCAGATTTGCTTTGGGGTCTGAGGTTCTCCCAACTTTTCCTGTCTTTATTTTCATTCACACCATGATTTCACTAATAAAATTCTTACATGTTTAATCTCATATTAACATCTGCTTCTAAGAGGTTTGTAGACACACACAGGGGTGCACAGTAAATAGTTGCTTCTGATTTTAGTATGCCCAAAATGTCAATGTAGACCTCATCATATATTTAGCTTTGGAAATTTCAAGTCAGAATCACTTATTTTTTATGACCATGACCCTTAAATTTTCATATGATTCATAAATAATTATTTTAATTCTCAATTTGAAGCAAAATACTTTATGTTTCTTACTCTAATACTTGATAATAATTTGTCTCAAGTGGTTTTTGATAATATGAATGTCAGAATGCATATTTCTTTCCTTAAAAAAACTTTATATGCATACGTTTTATTTCACAAAAATGTTACTGATTTTTATGCTGGCAAAAAGTTCATCTACACCTAATGCCAGCATTTTAAACACTTTCATTACTAAAGATTTAAAAGCTGTGAATTTTGCAACTGTAGGAAATGTTAAAGCTAAAATGAAACAAGCACTATAAATATATAAATTTAAAAAGCCATGCTCTACTAAATAGAGTTCACATGAGAATCGAGTGGTTCATAATTAAAGGATTACAATTCTCCTTAATTGATAATGTGACTTTACCATTAGGCCACAATTTTAGCCTCATAGATATGCTAAATCAGAATGTTGTGATGAGATTCACCGCTTTAAATGTCCTGCTAATTATCTTAGAAGGTGAAAAAAACACTTTTTTTTTTTTTTCCCAACTTGCTTCCATGGGTTTTCATCACAGGCAATAGTCAATCTCCTAAGCAAAACTGGTTGGTAGCTTTAAAGCATGCAACACTTGCATCACAATAGGAATATCTGAAGGTCAGTATGTTACCAAACTAGTTCTGCTCTTTGGTTGATGGGGCAGTGCCTGATGAATATAAGATGAAAGAAAAAGTGTGGATCAGTATTATCTCAAGCCATAAGTTTTCCTTACTAGAAACAGTACAATCATTCCTATTGCTTTTACACAACTGCTTTACCCCCTCTGTCAATGTCTACATGGTTTCTCTTTTGGAAGCAGTTCTTTCTCCCAATAGAGTTGACAGCAATTTAATGAGATGTAGGGTTAGGAGAAGGGGGTGGCATCCCACTCCAGTACTTTTGCCTGGAAAATCCCATGGATGGAGGAGCCTGGTGGGCTGCAGTCCANATAATAAAAATAAATTGATGTTGAAACTTTATGCTTTTCCTCCAAGAAAGCTCCTTGCTTTAATGTCTGGAAATACAAAATGACATTGTGAAATAGTTATAAACTACAAAATATTTATAATGAACACAATTAGTATCAATAAAGGTATGTTTCAAGTGAAATAATACATGAAAAAATAGATAATCTAAATTTTTCTTACCAGCCTGTTGTAGAGTCTTTCTGCACCTAGCTTCTTATCCAAGATTAAATTTCCGATTTTTATTTCACATTTCCTTAAGTTTTCCTTCCTTATGGCTTGATGCCATATAGGCATACCTCATTTTATTACACTTTGATTTACTGTACTTTGAAGTTGATGTGTTTTTTACAATAAGAATATTTGTGGCAACCCTGTATTGAATAAGTCTATTGACACTATTTTTCTAGCAGCAGTTGCTCATTTCATCTCTCCCACATTTTGGTAATTCTCACAATATTTCAAACTTGTTCATCATTATATCTTTTGACAAATGATCTTCAAAGTTACTACTGTAATTGTTTAGGACTTTCCTGATAGCTCAGTTGGTAAAGAATCCACCTGCAATGCAGGAAACCTGGGTTTTATCCCTGGGTTGGGAAGACACCCTGGAGAACGGAAAGGCTACCCACTCCAGTATTCTGGTTGTAGAATTCCACGGACAGTCCATGAGGTTGCAAAGAGTCAGACATGACTGAGCAACTTTCACTTTCACTGTAATTGGGGAGATCACAAACTGTGCCCGCATAAGGTGAACAAATTTAATTGATAAATGTTATATGTTTCCTGGGTTTCTCTGGTGGCTCATATGATAAAGAATCTGCCTGCAATGCGAGAGACCCAGGTTCATTTCCTGAGTTGGGATAATTCCTTGGAGAAGGGACTGGCTATCTACTCCAGTATTCTTGCCTAGAGAATCCCATGAACAGATTGTGGGGCTATAGTCCATGGAGTCACAAAGTCGGACAAGACTGAGCCACTGACATTGCTACGATATGTGCTCTGACTGCTCCAGTGAGCAGCCGTTCCCCATCTTTCACCCTCTCCCTGGTCTCCCTATTTTCTAAGACACAACTCTAATATTAGGCCAGTTAATAACCCTGCAATGACTTCTAAGCGTTCAAGTGAAAGGAAGAGTTGTACATCTCTCACTGTCAATCAAAAGCCAAAATGATAAGGTTAGCGAGGAAGGCATGCTTAAAGCTGAGATAAGCCCAAATCTAGCCTCTTGCACCAAACAGTTAGCCAAGTTGTGAATGCATAAGAAAATTAAAGTGAAGGAAATTAAAGGTGCTACTCCATTGAACACATGAATGATAACAGAGTGAAACAACCTTACTGCTTACGGGGAGAAAATTGTAGTTATCTGGATAGGAAATCAAACCAGCCATTACATTCCCTTAATCCAGAGCATGGCCCCACTCTTTTCAATTCTAGGAAAGCTCAGAGAGGTGAGGAAGCTGCAGAAGAGAAGTTTGAAGCCAGCAGAGGTTTAAAGAAATAAGCCATCTCCATACATCAAAACTTGGGTTCAGTCCTTGGGTTGGAGAGATCCCCTGGAGTAGGGCAACCCCACTCCAGTATTCTTGCCTGAAGAATCCCCATGGACAGAGGAGCCTGGCAGGCTACAGTCCATGAGGTCACAAAGAGTCAGACATGACTGAGTGACTAAGCACGGCACAGCACATAACATCAAAGTGTAAGATAAAGCAGTAAATGCTGATGTAGAAGATGCAGCAGTTTATCAGGAGATTTAGCTAAAATAGTTCATGAAGGTGACTACACATAAACAGGCTATCAATGTAGATGAAACAGTCTATTTTCCAATAGAAGATACCATCTAGAACTTTAATAGCTAGAGAGAAGAAGTCAAAGCCTGGCTTCAAATCTTTAAAGGACAGGCTGGCTGTTTTATTAGGGACTAATGCAACTGGTGAATTTAAGTTGAAGCCAAAGCTCATTCACCACTCTGAAAATCCTAGGGCCCTTAAGAGGCAGAGCACTCAACACCTGTATTACAATACAGGTTTACAACATGGTTTACTGAATATTTTAAGTCCCAAATTGAGTCTTACTGCTCAGAAAAAAAAAAAAAAAAGATTTCTTTCAACATGTATTTGTTGGCAATGCACCTAGTCACCCAAGAGCTCTGATGGAGATGTGCAACTATATGAATGTTGTTTTCATACCTGCTAACACAACATCCATTCTGCACCTCATGGATCACAGAGACATTTTGACTTTAAAGTTTTATTATTTAAGGCATTCATGTCATAGAACTATAGCTTCCATAGACAGTGATTCCTCTGATATATCTGGGCAAAGTAAATTGAAATCTTTTTTGGAAGAATTCACCATTTTAAATGTCATTAAGAATATTTGTGATTCATGGGAAGAGGTGAAAATATCAATATTATCAGGAGTTTGGAAGAAGTTGATTCCAATCATCATGAATGTGTTTTTGATGGATTTAAGAGTTCCTTGGACTGCAAGAAGGTCAAACCAGTCAATCCTCTTTTAAAGGAAATTAACCCTGGGAGAAATATGAATAACCTCAGAAATGCAGTTGACACCACTCTTATAGCAGAAAGGAAAGAAGAACCAAAGAGCCTCTTGGTAAAAGTGAAAGAGAGGAGTGAAAAAGCTGGCTTAAACTCAACATTCAGAAAACTAAGGTCATGGCATCTGTTCCCATCACTTCATGGCAAATAGATGGGGAAACAATGGAAACAGTGACAGACTTTATTTTCTTGGGCTCCAAAATCACTGCAGATGGTGACTACAACCATGAAATTAAAAGACACTTGCTCCTTGGAAGAAAAGTTATGACCAACCTAAACAGCATAATAAAAGGCAGAAACATTACTTTGCCAACAAAGGTCCGTCTAGTCAAGGCTATGGTTTTTCCAGTAATCATGTATGGATATGAGAGTTGGACTATAAAGGCAGCTGAGCACCAAAGAATTGATGCTTTTGAACTGTGGTGTTGGAGAAGACTCTTGAGAGTCCCCTGGACTGCAAAGAGATCCCACCAGTCCATCCTAAAGGAAATCAGTCCTGAATATTTGTTGGAAGGACTGATGAAGCTGAAACTCCAATACTTTGGGCCACCTGATGCAAAGAACTGACACATTGGAGAAGACCCTGATGCTGGTAAAGATTGAAGGCAGGAGGAGAACGGGAGGAGAGAGAATGAGATGGCTGGATGGCATCACTGACTCAATGGACATGAGTTTGAGTAAACTCAGGGAGTTGGATGGACAGGGAAGCCTGGAGTGCTGCAGTCCATGGGGTCACAAAGAGTCGGACATTACTGAGCAACTGAACTGAACCCTGAATATTCATTGGAAGGAATGATGCTGAAGCTCCAGTACTTTGGCCACTTGATGTGAAGAGCTGACTCACTGGAAAAAGACCTTGATGCTGGGAAAGACTGAAGGCAAAAAGAGAAGGGACAACAAAGGATGAGATGGTTAAATAGCATCACAGACTCAATGGACATGAATCTGAGCAAACTCTGGGAGATAGTGGAGGACAGAGGAGCATGGCATGCTGCAGTCCATGGGGTTACAAAGGGTCAGACATGACTTAGTGGCTGAACAACAAGCAGACTTCAGTGGAAGTGGTAACTACTGATGTGGTAAAATAATAATAATAGCAAAATAGAATTAGAAATAAAGCCTGACTAAATTGCTGAAATCATGATAAAACTTCAGTGAATAAGGAGTTGTTCTTCCCAATGAGCAGAGAAAATGATTTCTTGAGATAGAATCTACTTTTGGTAAAGAAACTGTGAGGAATGTTGAAATGACAAAAAAAAAAAAAAAAGATTAGAATATGACATTAACTTAGTTGCTAAAGCAGCTGCAGGGTTTGAGAGGATTGACTCCAGTTTTGGAAGAAGATCTACTGTAGATAAAATGCTATCAAACAGCACTGGCTGCTACAGAGAAATCATTTGTGAAAAGAAGAGTCATTTGATGCAGCAAACTTCATTATTTCTTTTAAGGGATAGCCACAGACATCCTAAACTTCAGCAACTACCACCCTGATCCATCAGCTGCCATCAACACGGAGGCAAGACCCTCCTTTGGCAAAAAGATCACTATTCTTTGAAGGCTCAGATGATAGCATTTTAAGCAATAAAATATTTTTAATTAAGATAGGTACATTTTTAAAAGCATAATTCTATTGCACATTTGACAGACTATAGAATAGTATAAATATAACTCTTGTATGCACTGAGAAAGGGAAAAATTCATAACTCATTTTATTGTAATATTTGCTTTATTGCTGCAAACCCACGTCTTCAAGGTTTATCAGTATACTGCTATAGAAAGATTAAGGAGTAGCAAACAGAGACATTAAGGACAATTTATGAATATTCACTCCAAGATTACATATATACAATATATATTAGATGTACAAAAGGAGAATATCCTGCTGCTGACATAACATGGATAAAAACTTATATCAAAAGCTTATATCAACAGCAAAATATTGAGTATCTCTTATCCTATAACACAAAGGCTTTAATAGCCAAGAAACGGCCTTTATGAAGCAAATAATGATTGGTAGGAGCAGGTTCTGAATTGAAAGACAAATTTTGAGTGCTGTAAAGAAACGCCAAATCATCGAAACTCTGCTAGTTGAACTTAGCAGTTAAAGTCACCCAAACTTTCAGTTCCAATTCCACACATCATAAGACTGTCTCTAGCAGCACCAGCAATACACCACCATTCAGTAACCACTGCTGCTGCTAAGTCGCTTCAGTCGTGTCCGACTCTGTGCGACCCCATAGACGGCAGCCTGCCAGGCTCCCCTGTCCCTGGGATTCTCCAGGTAAGAATACTGGAGTGGGTTGCCATTTCCTTCTCCAATGCATGAAAGTGAAAAGTGAAAGTGAAGTCTCTCAGTCGTGTCTGACTCCTAGCAACCCCATGGACTGCAGCCCACCAGGCTCCTCCATCCATGGGATTTTCCAGGCAAGAGTACTGGAGTGGGGTGCCATTGCCTTCTCTGTCAGTAACCACAGATTCATATTATTTTAAACAATTAAAATACTGTGTTATCTAAAAAAATAGACATTGCCTTTTTCATTAACATATCTCAAAAAAACCTTAGATTCCTTTTTATTTTTTATGCTTTGAAATGAGAAATCAGCCATAATTTCATTAGTATATGCCAAATATAATCAAATAAAAAAGTAAAAGTTAATTAAAGTTTTTTAGCTACAATCATTAAGCTTAACTGTCATTATTTGTCAGAATGCAATCAGTTTCTGTGCCATTTTATAATAGCACTTTCTGTAACTGACAGAGTTTAAGAAATAAGTTTAAGATCAAGAGCATTCTAAGACTTAAGCGTTATTTTTGTCATTCTAACCAAGTAACATTTAAAACATCCTAGATCCTTATTTCAGGAGTGGAGATCTTTAAGAGATCAGGGCATTTTAGTACCTTGAACTTTCAGTGGCATTTAGAATCTCTTTCAGAAGGAAGTATGGTGATGACTTTTATGTTCTAATGTTTCCAGAGACTTCCATGACGTCATATGGTAAGGACTCAACAAATCCTGCCAGGAACTAGCCTTTAGGCAGCTTGCATCTGCTTTGTAACATTTTAAAATGTGAGACTTTAGTTATTAAAGATATCTCATATTTATCACCCCCTAATTTGCTTTCTATATTTGTCTTTCCAAGTAAATTCCAATACCTTTAGGGCACATATTTTCCTTTTCTGCTGAAAGTGACTTTTTTCTGCTAGTTAGTGAGGGCTTGGCTTTTATTATGAAAGAACTAGGCAGGCAGCGTTATTATGAGGGGTCTTAAGGGTACAAATAACTCATATTAATGGACATGGTTTCCTGTTTATTTCTAAAAGAATGTAAGCAACTACATTCTTTACTGATTAGATTAATTTAACATTGTATTCTAAAAGTAAGCTTTCAATATTGACTGTCTTAAAATTTGCAATTTTCTTCTCCATTTTTGCCAGTTAAGCTACAAAACAACCTTGCCTTTGATTAATTTTAATACATATATTTAGAATGAAATATAAAAGGAATTAAAAGGATGATGATTTTTTAAAAGCAAACAGAAATATAAGAGCCATATTCTCATGTTAATTACTCTACATTGGAGCAAATTACAACAAACTGATTTTATAAACACATATGCACACAAAGAGCCATACTAATAATATTTTAAATTAAAGCAAATTACAATGAATTGAATTTAGTCGGTTTTAATATGACAAATTTTAGATCCAAAGTCTCTTTATTAGAAATATTTTGTAGGAACAAAACCTCTCTGGGGGAAAAAAAATGTGATGGCTTTAAATTGAGCAGAGGAAAATAAATGTTTCTCAGCAAACATTCCTGACCTTATAAGGCTTTGGGAAATATGTGGAGGTAAGCTCTTTCCTGAAGTGTCATCGTCTCTAAGGATAGAAAAGGGACCCAGTTGCCAAGTGACGTACTAATTGTCATACTGGGAACGGCTGTCTGGAAAAAAAGTCACACTCCATTTAGTAATTACAGTGTTTCTTCCTCTTCCTGTAAATGAAGGGTGCACAGGAGTGGGGAACACATTCATTCACAAAAAAGAAATAGAAATACATATCCCCGTCGGAAGGAGCCATTTTTAGAGCTGTCTAAAAATAAGTATTTGGGCAGGTCAGATGGTATTTTGCAATATTATTGCAATGACATTAGATTTGTATACTGGCTTTGGACCTGTTTTATTTCTGAAGCAGGAGTGATCTTGAAGAACTAAGAAAGTGGCTTTGCCAAAGAGATTTATGATTACATGGCTAATTTATTTGTATTCAATTCAAACCAGCTCCCCAAGTAGAACTTACAGATATCTATGAAATTTAAAAAGTAATAGTCTACTTAAGATTCCTTACCAATGACATTATTCTAATAATATAGTCTTACAACTAATAATCTTTTTAATTTACAATATAATTCTATGACTTATTAAACAGGTCATAAAAATGACTGGACAAGGGAAAATTGAGACATTGCAGGAGAAATTCAGGTCAAAGCGCTCCTCAGGCACAGTCGATGAGAGAACTCATCATTCTTGGACTCTGTTAAGTGGAGGCATGGACCAGTTTTCATCAGAGCTAATAGGGACCATTTGGGAATAGGCACAGGATTGTGTGTTAAGAGACACAGATTACAGACAGGAGTTTTGGTTTCCAGGCTTCACCACATCCCTACCCCGCACCTCACACTATGTGATCTTAGAACAAGACTGTTAACCTCTTTTAAAGCTCAGATTCAAAATCCAGAGTGAGGACTAAATAATTTCTAAAGCTTCTCTAGTTCTGAGTTCTGTGATTCCATGTTGTATTATATTTAGGTCTTTCTCAGTTGTGTTTTCCAGTTCCTTCAAGTCACTGTTTCACCTGAAAATTAAACGTTATTTTGTTCTCTAAAATTCATCATTAGACTTTCTGACTTGCATATCATTTTATCCATGAGAACAACAGGATGCATCCTGCCCTGTCCTTCATAGAAAAGCTGCATTCTAGCTTGAGTGTGAGGTCACACGCTTCCTAGGATGATGGCCGCTGTCCACAAAGGTTGCTTTCTGTCAAGAGGATGAATCAGGTTATCCTTACTCTTTACCACTTCTTCCCTTTAGCCTCTCCAAGATCATCAAGCTATATATATATAGCTATATATGACTCCTTACTGAAGTGTTACTTCTGTTAAAGATGATAATGAAACAAAAGAGAAAAACTGAAGCTTTGTGGTAGGGTTTCCCAGGTCTCTCAAATGGTAAAGAATCCATTTGTTATGGAGGAAGCTCAGGAGATGTGGGTTTGATCCCTGGATTGGGAAGATCCCTTAGAGGAGGAAATGGCAACCCACTCCAGTATTCTTGCCTGGGAAATTCCATTGACAGAATGCCTGGTGGCTACAGTCCATGGGGTCAGGAAAGAGTTGGACACAACTTAGCAAGTAAACAACAGCAACAGAGCTTTGTGGTAAATAGTATATTCTCCACTTCCAGAGTAAAAGCACAAGAGCTGAGTTCTTCATAAGGGAGTCCATTCATGGAAAACTCCCCATACTTTCTAGCTTATCTCCACTAATCCTCATATTAAAATTAACAGCAATCTAAGTGCTTCTTTTTACAAAACTTCTCTTGGCTAATCTTCACCCATTTTTTTTCCATAAAACTTTAGTATAACACATTTCTGGGCATATTCTTCCACATATTCCTGGGTATATTCTTCCACAGGCATATTAATTCACATTTATGCTATATTTATGCTATATAATTTTAATTCTTGCAGGGAAAGGATTTTTACCATGTAATAAAGAGACAGGGACCAACTGACTACCCAAACCATTCCTTAGGATGGAGGAGAAAAACAAATGACCCCATTTCCAAGTCCTTATCTTAGACCTAAGTCATAAAAGTAAAGTGAAGATCATGTTCATATCAAGAGACATTACTCTGCCTTCCCCAATATCCTGGTCACTTGGGGTTGTCTAGTCTACATGATGGAGAAGGCAACGGCACCCCACTCCAGTACTCTCACCTGGAAAACCCCATGGACGGAGGAGCCTGGTGGGCTGCAGTGCAGAGGGTCTCTGAGAGTCGGACACAACTGAGCGACTTCACTTTCACTTTTCACTTTCATGCCCTGGAGAAGGAAATGGCAACCCACTCTATGTTCTTGCCTGGAGAATCCCAGGGATGGGGGAACCTGGTAGACTGCCGTCTATGGGGTCACACAGAATCGGACATGACTGAAGTGACTAAGCAGCAACAGCAGTCTACATGAAGGAAGAAAAGTACACAAATCAGATATAAGTAAAATCCAGCTTTAGCAGTAAAATGCAAGGGCCAAAAGTCAAGTCTTGATTTCAGTATAAACCACTAAGAGTTACTTTGCTGGAATGTCTAAGGGACTTCCTTTTGCTTCTGTTACATCCATACTGTTTCTGTCCTTTATCGAGCCCATCTTTGCATGAAACGTTCCCTTGGTATCTCTAATTTTCTTGAAGAGATCTCTAATCTTTCCCATTCTATTATTTCCCTGTATTTCTTGCATTGATCACTTAGGAAGGCTTTCTTATCTCTCCTTGCTATTCTTTGGAACTCTACATTCATATGATGTAGTTTTCCTTTTCTCCTTTGCCTTTTGCTTCTCTTCTTTTCTCAACTATTTGTTAAGATCTCCTCAGATGATCATTTTGCCTCTTTGCAATTCTTTTCCTTGGGGATGGTTTTGATCACTGCCTCTTGTACAATGTCACAAACCTCTGTCCATAGTTCTTCAGGCACTCTGTCTATCAAGGAAATCAGTCCTGAATACTCATTGAAAGGACTAAGCTGAAGCTGAAGCTCCAATACTTCTTAGAAAATATACTGATCCTGGGAAAGATTGAAGGCAGGAGGAGAAAGGGATGTCAGAGGATGAGATGGTTGGATGGTATCACTGACTCAATGGACATGAGTTTGAGCAAGCTTGGGAATTGGTGCTGGACAGGGAAGCCTGGTGTGCTGCAGTCCTTGGGGTCACAAAGAGTCAGATACGACTGAGCAACTTAACTGACTGAGGGATTTCCAGGAGTCTGGTAGTGAGGGAGAAGACTTGAGCACTGATTTCTGTTTTATGAATAGGTTTCTTGGGAATAGAATCTGTCCTATTTTCATGGACTATCTCCTGCCAGTTCATAAAAGTATTCCCCAGTTACACTCTGGTCCCAGTACTAGGTAGAATCACCGACTTGGTAACTCTGACATCCAGGAAGCCAAAAGATTGCTTTACCACATACGGATATGTGTATTTATAAGGTCTGTAAAATGTTGTTTGATTTTGAGAGTGATATTTTTATCCCACACAGATTGATTTTATGGTAATTGAGAAATAAACAGGAGGTTCAGATATAAATGAAAATATCTTACTAACTTATATCTGATAGAGCTGGATTAGAAAATCCCTCTTGCTTCCGAAACCAAAATGGGTGACTTAAGGAAATGGCAACCCACTCCAGTACTCTTGCCTGGAGAATCCCGTGGAGGGAGGAGTCTGGTAGGCTACTAGTCCATGGGGTCGCAAAGAGTCAGACATGATTGAGCGACTTCACTTCACTTCACATATCTATGCATGGAGACTTACATTTGGAAAGAGTTGGATCTGTAAAGAACCCTATGCTCTATTAGCTGCTTCATATTTTGCCACACACAGTAAGCTCCAGAAGAAAGGTCACACATGGCTTAGTAACCTTGAGAGGATTAACATTGAACATTAGACAAAAGAAATGAAGATCAAAGCAAGTCAGAATCCCATCATCATGTCCATCATATAAATCACTCCCCACTCCAAGGAAAGGAATAAGTTAAAGGTCAGAGAAAGGTAAGTGGTCTCATTGTAATATTTTTGGGAGAGTGGAAGTTCCTTATTTGTGAAGGGAGTAGGACATGGGAAAGGGGGCTAGATGGTTTGCCTTGGTATGGGAATAAAGATGATAACTTTTAACAGATTAATGTGAATTTACCCTATGAACTGAATGTTAACTTTTTCAAATTAATGATTATAAAGCTGGACCCTATCTTATAATTTTAATAGTACTGCTCATTGTTTCTTTCTTCAGAATATGCAGTAGATTCCTTCCTTTAGGAGTACAGTAGTGCCCTTAAAGAAAGGTTGAAATATTTGAGGAAATAGACAAGTGAATAAACAGGTTCAATATACATTGGAAAGTGTTAGAAGAGAGTAATGGGAAGAGAGTCACCGAGGTGTTGCTACTGAAATAGAAACTTAAAAGATGAATAGAAATTAAATTGTCAGGCCAAGAGAGCAGAAGACATTCTCTGCAGAAAGACAGCAGAATGCCCAAAGGTGTCAGAAAGCTACCCTACTTCAGGGACTCTGGGTAATGAGTGTGATTTGCCTGTAATTTAAGGGACACAGGAAAAAGTATATTTCTTCATCTGCTTGAATTACCATATTGCCACTTCCTTGTTAAGACATCATTTCATACTTTCGTGTAATAACTGATACCCTCTTTCCCCTTCAAGATGAAAACAATAAAAAAAAATAAAGCAATATTATTCTTTAATGCCTTTTTCCACTTTCACAAAAAGAAAAGTACAATCTATCAAGATCATGCTTCATTTCTTGGTAGTCTTTTCCTTCATATCTGTCTTTGGGGAAAAAAAGTTTTCTTATATGTATACTTTGTTTTGAGAGTAAGCCCAACTTTTCCCGTATGTGTGTGTGTGTGTTTTAATTATTTACTGCTCTGTGATACAGGCAGAAGTTCTCTCTTAGGATTCTTGTTTGCCCAACTACACTTTAAATTCCACAAATTCATAAGAAAAATTGTCTTATTAAGAAAAGCAGAGGTCATGAGTGTACTATGCCTGAGAATTTATAGAGAGAAAACAGGGCAAAATTTGAGCATGGAGATTTAGGCAAGTGTCAGCTGTTTAAAAGCCTTGAACTTTTCATAAAGAAGTCATTCGAAGGAAACAGCATGATCATATTTGTGTCTTAAAAAAAGTTTGTAGGGAATGGACTTTAAGTGAAAAGACTGATAATGTGAAGGGAGACTAATTATAAAAACTGCTACCTTGTGTCTCAGCTGGTAAAGAATCCACATGCAATGTGGAAGACCTGGGTCAGATCCCTGGGTCGGGAAGATTCCCTGGAGAAGGGAAAGGCTACCCACTCCAGTATTCTTGCCTGGAGAATCCCACGGACAGAGGAGCCTGGTGGGCTAAGTCCAAGGGGTCACAAAGAGTTGGACAAGACTAAGCGACTGAGCATTTATGCATGAGTAGAGAAAAATACTGAATTTAATTCTGGATATTTTTAGCTTGAGTCCCTTATGGGACAATCAGATCACTATTCTTTTGGAATATTTCAAAGCCAATAAAAGGTGCTATAGGAGCAGATTCAATTTTTCAAACACTGACAATTGCTTTAGAAGTGGAACTGTTATGTAAGTGTATTTGGTGTGAAATTTTCTTTTGTTTTTGTTTTCTTTTCTTTTATAAAAATCAGTTTCATTTGTGGTTTTTATAACCTTACTATAATGCAACTTACTTTTGAGCCCAAATTGTAGCATAGACTAAAGATTCATGAAAGATGGGTATGCTTAGGCAATCAAAAATGAGATTAAATGCCTAGAGTCAAAAATGAGGAAAAAAATTAGTCGAATAAAGACTATTTCAGTCAAACCTCCTCCACTTCCCTTTCTTCTGCTTACTCAGTGCCATACCATATTTTTATCTGTCAAGTCTCAGGTAATATTTCCAATGAAACATTGTTTCTTGACACTTCATCATGTCTTCCACAATGAGATAAAATTCCTTTAGTAAAGTTCCATCTCCTTTTTGCAGATTCTAAAATAAGAAGACTTTAAATAATAGAATAGAAATGCATTCTTAAATATATAAATTCAGAAAGTGGTCAGTCTCTTAGGAGTTATGAATAGCCTACTTTCATGGACTATCATCAAGAATTATCTGAGAGTTACTCTGAATATTAAATTGTAATTATCTATATGAATAATGATGAGATCTTAAAATACTATATTTTTCTTCTGGCGATTAAAAATAAGCAAATGGATGTATATTACAAATCTTTTCATTCACATAGTCAAGGTCATCAACCACTGTAGAGAAGCTATTCACATCCAGTAAATATTGCATTTCCAAAAGGAATAAAATTGTTGTCTTACAGCTTTTTCAGACTGGGTTGTGGGTGATATTCTCAGGAGACCTCTGCTTGGCAGAACAAGTGATGGTTGTATTGAAGTTTATCGAAATGCCCAATAGTCTAAAACATGGAAAATAAATAGAGGATGGCTATATAGTGTAGAATTATAGGAAAGTTTTAAATTCCTAAATAATAACTTTTAAGACTATAGAAACTTTTTACCCTGAAAAAACAGATAAATTTACTATGTTGTCCCCCAAGTCTACATTGCAGTCTTCTACAGATCCAATTTCTATAAATATGTAGTATATTGGAAATGGCCAAATAACAGTCTTAATTTATAAATTCAATGTTAAATAAATATTTGGATATCATATAATAATCATATGTAAAGGAGTAAGTTTTAAATTAAAATCTATACCATTTCATAAGGCATATGAAGTGATATGTTCATTTAACTAGTTTTTAATAAAAATAGAAATACATTTATGTAATAAAAAACGCAGTGAAATAAGAATTAAGTCTTCCTCCCTCCCCATCCACCTGTACCCATGTTCTGCAGCCTCCCCAGCCTTCCTCTCTACCAGTCTACCCTGGAGGACCTACTGTCATCAGTTATGAGTTTTTTCATATACTCTACTTGAAAAATCATCCAGATATACAAGTATATATCTTATCTATCTATAGATCGTTCAGAGATAGATCTACCTTTTTTACACAAATATAGGCACATCATCACTCATTATGAAGTTTAATTTTGTTTTTAATTAATATATCTTTAATATTGTTTCATATTAATGAATAAAGAACTACATTTTTTTCATAATGAAAGCATTATGTTCCATTGTATAAATGAGCAATGATATTAGAAATAGCCTTTTCCTAATGATTGGGCTTCGCTTGTGACTCAGCTGGTAAAGAATCCACCTGCTGTGCGGGTAACCTGGGTTTGATCCCTGGGTTGGGAAGTTCCCCTGGAGAAAGGAAAGGCTACCCACTCCAGTATTCTGGGCTGGAGAATTCCATGGAATGTATAGACCATGGGGTCGCATAGAGTTAAATATGACTGAGCAACTATCACTTTCCTAATGATTATATAGGTTTGGCTAGAAACTAAACTAGCCTTTGAAAGCTCAAGAGTAGAATATCCACTTGCCGTTCAGGTCAGTAGCAATTCCACTTCACTTCTCTGAATAATTTTATAGGTAAAGGAAGAGTCTCCTCAAAACACAGGAGTCCAAAATATTTTCCTCCAAAATATAGGAGTCTCGGATACTCTGCTCTGCTTTGGGGAGTTTTAATCTTACAAATACTGACTTTCAAAAAACTTAGATCCATGGCATGTTAAATTTTAAAAGTCTTTGTAATTACAGTTAGATACTTCCTCTCACTTCGTATTTAATCTGAACCTTTGAAATGTTTTATATTGAACATAATATTCATTGGGCAACTTGTTTTTATAAACAATAATAAAATAAAGAACTTCAAGAAGATTGCAAGGTCAGGGGAAATTCTTGATCAGAGGAAGTTCGTGCATCTGACCGCTCACAAGAGTCACAGATGCCATTGGTCAGCTTCTGCCTGTTGCTTAATAGACTGGGATTCTTGCATCAGGAACTGAATTCCTGAGATAAATAATCTGTGGGAATTTCTGTGTCTTTCTCAGATTCTTTTTTGAAGACCATCAGCACAAATGATTTACCATAACAGAACTTAAGGAGAGAACTGGTCTCAAACGTTGACTCAGTTCCTAAGCTTCTATGTCATGAATCCACAAAATCAACACCTACTATCAGAGCTCACAGACCAGTAAAAATATCACAGACCTGCTCTTCCCCAGACACTTCTCAAAAGTCCAATAATCTGCTTTGTAAAGATCCCGGCTCCTCTAATTTAATAAAACTGGGAATCTTGTGGGACAGTGTGTTTCCCTGAAAATATTTCTCTGCATAAATTTTCCTTTTTATTCTCAGAGAATTAATTGTTCAATAGCACTTTATTGAAAATAATACTGAAACTTGATAGTATAGGCTTCTATTTTGAAGGATTACAGATGGAGAAAAAGAACTTGGTGTGTGTGCAAGCATTCCTTTATTTGGGGAGGAAAGAAAGAATATTCCTAACCACAAAACCAATTCAGTACAGCTAATGCTTGAAGTATGTCCCCTTCCCCAAAAATCTGGCTTTCCATATGTTTCATGTTGAGATTTGAGCCAGACTATTAGAATTCAGCCTGGGTTTCCTCACCTAGGATTCAGTTGTTCGTTAATTCTTCTAGATACCAATGGTTTTCTATCTGGCAGTGAAGTCTACTGAATTCAAAGCTGAAGGATGTGGACCTTTTCCGGCTCTGTATCCTGTCTCCACACTTCCTGTCCACTGTTCCCCTAATGTCCATCCAGTATTTGTCTAGAATTCTGCTACATTACTGAACCCACTAGGCTAAACCACCTGATATTAATGAGCACATATATTCATGGGAGCTTACTATGCCCATCAGGCACTATGAATTGGGCAGCCTATGCATGGAACAGTTTGCCGAGGCAGTTATCTGTGGCTAAAGAAATTTGCCCAGTTCCTTTCATGCCTTAATCTTTGATGAGATATTGATTACCCTTTCCTTAACACCTTGCATTATCCCAGTTGTAGAATGCAAAGCTCTGAATTTACCTGAGTTACCAAATTTACATTTGAGGAAATTCTTTATAATAACTAGATCTTCCTTTTCTGACCATTAGTCATATCCAGAGCTGGCAGTATTCCAGTTGATAAAACCATGTTTTCAAGAAAGCTATTCTTGATCTCGTAAGACAGGACTGACTGCCTTCACTGTTTCTGCCAAAATACCTTCTATTTATGCCAGTTGGCCCTTATCACACTGTATTGTAACTGACTGTCAAAACTGTACTCTACTCACCATTAGAATCTAGTGTCCATCACAACACCTGGCTTGTAAAATGCTCCATGAATATTCACCAAATGAGTAAATGAATGAAAGTTGGAGTCAAAGAACAATCAAAGAGAGGGATATACGAACAGAGAGGAATAGAGGTGGGACATAGCCACCGCAGATAACTTCTCTAAAAGTTTGTTTATGTTAGAAGTTAGTCTGATACATAACCATGAGTAAACCTTGTAAAAGCCTGTCCATATATGGCAATATGGTAAGTGATGAAGTGAAACGGAATCTGAGATAGAGAATGGGGCGAATTTTGAGAGAAAATGTGTTATAAAAAACAGTTGGAGAAGAAATATAAATGCACTTTATCACAGATTGTTTTAAAGGCATTAACATGCAAGATGGCAAAAATGATATTTAAAGAACCTGTAATCTTATGTGATTTGTGTGTGTGTTTCTTTTGGAAGTAAAACTTTAGTGAAAAAAGTATGATATAATGTTAACTGGAAAACAGTGATGCAAAAATGTGCAAATGATCCAAATACCTCTACCACAGCAAAAACATATGTGCCATGAAATAAAAGGGAAATATCTCAAAATATTAATAATATGTTTGGTAAAATAATTATGGGTGGCATTTTTAATACTATTCAGTATTTTCCAAATTTTATTACTAAGTATATACTGCCTAAGCCATTTCTTTTCTTGCATAGGTTAATCTAGTGAACAAAAGAATGTAGTTCCCATAGCAACCAGACAAGTTGAAAGTCTCTCATTTTGAGTAAACATAATTTAACTGTTGACTCTTATCAACCCAAAAAGCAGTAAAACTTCATTTAAATAATTGTTAATGCTAAAACCAAACATATCATTATATCTTTAAGATAAGCACTATTTATTATTACCAAACTAATTTTGTTAATGTTGTAAATTGCTTGCAAGCAGAGACCTGCATTTTTAAATTTTTGAATAACAAGGGTCTCCAAGAAGATGGGGCACCAAAACATAGTGAATCAGAGTTCTCCCCTCTCTTTTCCCATATATAAATGCACAGTTATGCAGACATAGACATAAACACATAACACAGACATACTGCTAGTGTCATCTATGAATACAGTGCTCATCTCAAGAAAAGAGACAGTGTATAAATGGGATTTAGTTGAGCAAACAAACTACCATACCCATACTCTGAGTGAACATATTTTATATGTATATGTAGATACTCTGTGAGCAAATTTATCTATATATGTGAATAGACAGATGTATAAGATCTAAATATATCATAAGATATATCAGAATAAACATTTCTCAACTTTTATCAAAAAATAGTCGAGATTTTTGTTGTTTTTTACTACCAAATTTGGTTTGATTTTTTTACTGCCACAATTTTAAAATCAAGTTACAGAAGCCCACTTATTTTTAAAATCAAGTTACAGAAGCTTTAAAAGAAAATTCTAATTATTTATATAAACATAGAACTATTGATTCTGGTCATAATATCATAACTATAACCACAGATAATATCATTTCAGGCAAATGTCACTTGAAATATGGTCTTACTTGTACAGCATTTTGCTCACCAGCAAAATTACTAGAATATCAATTAGTAGAACATCCTTCCTTTTAATAGTTTTAAAAATTGTAAATTTCCATTCTGACCATTCATTTACAGAAAAAAAATTTCTTGAATTTTAATGGCTTCTGTAATACATACTCTGGCTTCAATAATTAAATTTCAAACTGACAAAAATTAATACGTTTTATAAGGGAATAGCATAGAAGTTAAAGTTTTTAAAACACATAGAAGAAACAATGTAATGATATTAAACTTTATCTTTGAGATTTAATTAGAAAGTGCATGAATATCAGAATATCATAGCTAATCCATAGAAAAATCAGAATTTTCCTTTCAGCTTGTGTGGTTAATATGAATTTTATTAAATAACTTTTATGAAACATTTTGACAATTGACTAACAAACTTCTGAATTTTATTCTCTTCACATCATAGAAGTTTCTTAATCATGTAAATAGTGTGATTCTAGTGTTTTATCATTTCCACATCAGTGACTTCCCTCCATCTGATGTTTCAAGGGCCCTGAATTGTTCTACTTTATGTCTCTTCACCTCTAATATTTTTATAAGAAATAGCAAATTTCATTTACACACAATATCAAAATGGAACTCATATATAAATATAAATCCAGTAGTAAAGATTTTGTTTAAAAAAGTAAACTAATATTGTCTGCCTCATGAAGTAATACCTTGTGCTTCTTTGAAAGTCTCATTTTTGAAATTTTCATATGTGAAATTATTTCTTCATTAGTGTTTTCAAATGCTTACAATATTACAAATTGTAATGCTTACAAATGTTAGAAATTCTATTGCTATATCACACATTTCTATCATGTAAAGAAATAATTACCAAATGAAGTCAATTTTGTCTATTGGCTAATAGTTCTGTTTTGATCATTTTAACCTAAGGACTTTGATAATCTCCATCACTGTGCTTTAGATTTGAGCTAATTTAAGAAAGGGTTGCTACCTATTTGACGATTAAGTTGCCTGCATTAGGCCATTAAAAACATTATTTTGGAATGACTAAAAATTTGCAAAAATGCTGAGGTTCTCTTTTTTAACAGACTGGTTAGAGAACAATTAACACATACAAATTAAAAATAGGGAAATCATTATTTCTCTTTTCCGTGTCTCCACATTATCATTTTTTTATTCTATAATTGATCTTGACCAACTAATTAATGTCACTTTCTAAGGGGTTTGTCATTTTCTAGTGTTTGAAATCCATTAAGTTTGCATTTGGCTGCTTTCTGCAAAAAACCAAGCTATAGGGGTTTAATCAGTTAGATTGTTCATTTTTCTCATATAACCATTTGTCTGAGGGTAGTAGTCCAAACTGATAAGGGAGGTCTGTGATATCATCGATTCCCCCTTTATTTTCTGCCTCCACCATATGAAACATATATGTTTCCATCCTCATGGGCGTAAGCTGATCTTATACCTCTAGTCATCATGTCTGTGTTCTGGGCAGGAAGCAAAGAAAAACACAAATAGCAGAAGTGCTTTATCATCGCAAGCTTTGCCTTTTTATTGAGAAATGAAATCCTTTCCGTAGGATCCTCTCCTCTCTGTAGGGTCCTCTCCCAGTACATATAATCTAGTACTGGGTCTCAAAGCCACTTTCAGCTGCTAGGGAATTTGTTTTTAGCTGGACATGTTATTACCTTAAAAACAAGAATCAGAGTTCTCTGAAAAAGAAGGATTCAAGTAATTAGGGTATTTTGTTTCTTAAGAACCATATTTAACACTTTGACAATTTCTTATCAAACTTTATATGTAAAGTTAAGATAAAAGCATGCAGCCACATCTTCCTGAATGAGAATAATTTATTATCCTCACTTTTCCTAGATATTTGCAAGTGTATTGCAGAGTTGTCTTTGAATATATTGTATGTTTTTCAGAAATAATTTTTTGCCATTTTTAAACTTTCCTGAGAAAGGTAATTTAATGAAGATCGAACTTAGATTCTATGAAAACTTAATTTTGATTTCTGAATAGGTTATTATGTCAGTCCTGAAATGGGTTTTATTGCTTTAAATAGTATTTGCAATTTTTATCAAAATCCTTTGTATTTGTATGTCTTAGGCTGTATGTTTTGAAGAACCTGCCATATTCTGACTACTTGCGTTCAATATGTGCCCAAAGGTTCACAGTGTAGTAAATTAGTATGTAAACAAAAAGAATACACATCATTATCTTGCAATTCCAATTTATTGCCTTTTAACCTCCCTTTTTCTGGTTTTATTCTATAAATAAGAATGAAAAAGTTAGGTTTACATTTCATAGGATCATCATGATTATATTTTCACAAAGATAAAAATATAGATAGTCCTGCAAAGTTCTGGAAAACAGTAGTAGATGAAGATGTTGTAGGGCTATGTGCTGAAATTTATAAAGAAGATGCAATTTTGAGATAATCTCTGCATTTAGAGTGTATGTCAAAACAGGCCTTACCATCATTGCTGAATGTGACCTAGCTACACATACAAGCCCGATCTAATTACTTTTTATATGTGGTCAAGGAGTTAATGTTTCACCTTATCTTGATGCTGGAGTCTTGATTCAGACTTTAAGAAGCCTTCTTTGAATAAATACAAAAAATAAAACCAGAGAGAAAAATTTTGATCCATAAGACATGGTGCTTTATTTCGGTTTGTTCACTGCAGATCATTTCTTGAAAATATACAAATTGGCATGATCTAGCTCCAAGTAAAAGTCTCAAAAAAATTATAATTACTTTTGGTTCATGTTTAATTATTCTTAGGTAGGAAAAAGTGTATTTTCAGTGATTAGCCTCCTATTTTTAGGTTCAATTCTTTATATAGATGCTCTCAAAGATTTTTCCTTATAACTGATATTTAAATAGGGCTTCCTTGGTGGCTCAGATTCTTTGTTAGCTTGGGTAAGAGTTCAACTTTGGAATTATGAGAAAATTTCAAACTTGGTCATTTTAGTTAACTTCTCCTTGGTTTCTACTGAAAAGTATACCATGTATTGCTCTACATTTAAATAGACTTAAATGTGTTATTAGTGGTCATTAGTTTTTCTATATGTTTTTACATGTACAACAATAGAAAGATAATAGTACCATTTATTAAGTGTTTTCAGTATGTCAAGTCTTGTGTTAGGTACTTCACATAAGCTATTCCATGTAGTTCTCACAGTAGCTCCATGTAATAAGTGCCATTTTAAAACCCATTTTCCAGAAAAAAGCAAACCAGTGCTGAGAGGACTAGGACAACATGGCCAAGGTCACAGCTTATAAAATACAGGGTCTATAAGAAACTATAAATTTGCAAGTTACAAGGAAACTGTAAAGTTTATCCCTAATCAATCTAATTTGATAATAAAACCTTCACAAGGTCTGGAGAGGTGAGTGATGAAAAACTTGGCTAATAATTTTGAAATTATCTCCATCTGTTGATATATGGACTATATTATGAAAGCTTTGCTTAATCCTAATCTGATGCTAAGAGGGCTTGGGGGCAGGAGGAGAAGGGGACAACTGAAGATGAGATGGCTGGATGGCATCACTGACTTGATGGACATGAGTTTGAGTAAAGTCCGGGAGTTGGTGATGGACAGGGAGGCCTGGTGTGCTGTGATTCATGGAGTTGCAAAGAGTCGGACATGACTGAGCGACTGAACTGAACTGAATCTTAAGAAAAGGATATAAAGGAAATGATTATGATACGGAGAAGGGTGTTTGGTTTCTGAATCATGAAGACAAGCCAGATAATGTTCTCTCCAATGATACCATATTTTAATGAAAGTTTACCCTGAGGTTGTTGTTGTTGTTCAGTAGCTAATTCATGTCCAACTATCTGCAACCCCATGAACTGTAGCGTGCCAGGCTTCCCGGTCCATCACCAACTCCCAGAGTTTGCTAAAACTCATGTCCATCGAGTCAGTGATTTCATCCAACCATCTCATCGTCTGTCATCCCCTTCTCCTGCCCTGTATTTACCAGCATCAGGGTCTTTTCTAATAAATCAGCTCTTTGCATCAGGTGGCCAAAGTATTGGAGTTCAGCTTCAGTAACAGTCCTTCCAGAGAATATTCAGGGTTGATTTCCTGCATGATTGACTGATTTGATCTTGCAGTCCAAGGGACTCTCAAAAGTCTTCTCCAGTACCACATTCAAAAGCATCAGTTCTTTGGTGCTCAGCCTTCTTTATGGTCCAAATACTAAAGGATTCTAAGAAAAATCAAGGAAATATGCATAATAGAAACTGTTCCGCAGGTATAAATGTGTATTCCTACAGACTAATACCTTTTTCTGATCAGGTGACTTTGGGAGCATTCTGAATTCTGGAAACAGAGGGAAAGGAAGTAGCATAGAGATGATCTATAGGAATTCTACAAGCTAAAAAGAAGCTATTTTATTTACTGATTCTTAGAAGTCCAAATCGGAGAAGGCGATGGCACCCACTCCAGTACTCTTGCCTGTAAAATCCCCCCATGGATGGAGGAGCCTGGTAGGCTGCAGTCCATGGGATCATGAAGAGTTGGACATGACTGAGTGACTTCACTTTCACTTTTCACTTTCATGCACTGGAGAAGGAAATGGCAACTCACTCCAGTGTTCTTGCCTGGAGAATCCCAGGGACAGGGGAGGCTGGTGGGCTGCCATCTATGGGGTCGCACAGAGTCGGACATGACTGAAGCGATGTAGCAGCAGCAGCAGCAGAAGTCCAGATATCTTCCCACCAGATTCTAAGACTAGTTCTAAACTGTCACATCTTTGTGTAGCCTTGGGTTTGCAAGAGCAATAAGGGGACAGGGGCTGCTTCAGCATCCTTCACCTTAGGTACGCAGCTTAAACTGGTACTGAGGCAGCTTGACAACCAATAACTTTTGCTGCAGACCTTAGGCTGGGGAAATATTTAATTTTGTAGATGTCTAGATTGTTTTCCCATGTTACTGAAAGAGTGGAAAACTGGAAGCTTCGTTCCTTGGGTCATTTGCCCAGACTAGGAATCAGGATATTAAATTCAGATAGTCAATGCCCTTTTGACTGAACTGCCTCATCTCTGACTTCTATTCCTCTAAATTGGAATTTGCCAATATGTGAATGTCACAGCATGAAATACAAAATAGATTTACAGCAAAAAGATTGGAGACTGAGTTCACATTTTTTAGGTGTTGAAAAATAAAGGGGTAGACTAGCAAGGTTTGTTGTTGCTCCGTTGCTCAGTGATGTTCGACTTTTTGCCACCCTTGCACCATGCCAGGCTTCCCTGTCTTTCATTGTCTCCCAGAGTTTACTCAAACTCATGTCCGTGTACTCTTGCTTAAGAAATCTGATGGACAGGGGAGCCTGGCGGGCTGCAGTCCATGGGATTGCAAAGAGTCGTACATGACTGAGTGACTAACATTTTTTTCTTAGTCACTCAGTTGTATCAGGCTCTTTGTTACCCTTTGGACTATAGCCCAGTCTGCGAGGGTCCTCTGTCCATGGGTTTTCCCAAGAATACTGCAGTGGGTTGCCGTTTCTGCATCCAGGGGATCTTCCCAACCCAGGGATCGAACTCTATTCTCCTGTGTCTCCTTCACTGCAGGCAGATTCTTTACCCACTAAACGATCAGGGCTTCCCATTAGTCATCAGGGGAAATGCAAATCAGTACCACAATGAGCTGTTACCTCACACCTGTCAGAATAGATATCATCAAAAAAACAAGGAAGAATGTGTTGGTGAGAACTTGGTGAAAAGGGAAAACTCATGCACTATTGGTGGGAATGTAAATTGGTGCAGCCACTATAGAAAACAACATGGAGGCTCCTTGAAAAGTTGCAAATAGAAACATCATATGATCCAGCAATTTCACTTTGAGTATTTATTTAAAATAAATACAAATACTAACTTGAATAGACATCTGCATTCCCATGTTACTATTTACAGCAGCTAAGACATTGAAGCAATCTAGGTGTCCATTGATGGATGAATGAATAAAGAGAATGTGGTATATATACATAGTGGAATACTATATAGTCTTACAAAGAGTGACACCTTGCCATTAGGACTTCCCTGGTGGCTCAGCTGGTTAAGAATCCGCCTGAAATGTGGGACACCTGGGTTTGATTCCTGGGTTGGGAAGATCCCCTGGAGATGGAATGGCTACCCACTCCAGTGTTGTGGCCTGGAGAATTCCTAGGCTGTATAGTCCACACGATTGCAAAGAATGAGACACAACTGAGTGACTTTCACTTCACTTGCCTTTTGCAACAACATGGATGGACCTTGAGAGCATTGTGCTAAATGAGATAAGTCATGGCAGTTCTCTGGTTGTCTAGTGGTTAGGATTCTGGGCTTTCACTGCCATGACCCCAGGTTCAATCCCTGGTTGTAGAACTGAGATCCTGCAAGCCAAGCAGTGCAGCCAAATAAATAAATAAATAGATGAATATTGGCATGCCCAACTTTTGAAAAAGATGTCAAACTAGGGAAGACAAATACTATATGATTTCTTTCTTTTTTCAACTGAAGCATAGTTGATTTACAATGTTGTGTAATTTCAGGTGTACAGCAGTGATTCAGTTTTATATTCTTGTTCAGCTTCTTTTCATTATAGATTATTACAAGATATTGAATATAGTGCCCTGTGCTGTTTTTTTAATATAGTAGTGATCTTTTATATGTGAGATGATTAAAAAAAGAAAAGAAAAAAAAAAAGACAAGCTCAAATCATAGATACAGAACAGACTGTTGGTTGCCAGAGGCAAAGGGTAGGGGGTTGAAGAAATGGGTGATGGGAGTCAAAAATAGAGTAAAACTTAAATATGGATTCTCCAATGGCTCAGTGGGTAAAGAATCCACCTGCAAGGCAAGAGACATGGGTTCTATCCCATGGGTTGGGAAGATCCCTTGGAGAAGGGCCATAGCACCCCACACCAGTATTATTGCCTGGGAAATCCCATGGACAGAGGAGCCTGGTGGGCTACAGTCCAAAGGGTCACAAAGAGTCAGACATGACTGAGTGACTAAGCACAGACAGACATAGCACAAAAAACATAGATTTTTCACTGCCATTAGCCAATTTTGAAGTGTTCACCAGCCATGTGTGCTAGTGACTGCCTTATTGGACTGCTGAGGGAGACCATTTCCATCCTTGCTGAAAGTCCAATTGGACTAGTATAGTGAAAACAGTACAGATTCTGAATTTAGACAAAATTCAATATCAAAATCAAGTTCTTCATCTATAACATTTATTTGGGAGCTGATTCATTTGAGGCACAATTTCAATTTTTAATACAGAAATATTGTTTTCTGCTTTTTGTCATTGTTATTAGGATTAAATGTTGTGTCTTAGATCAGGAAAGCCCAGTTTAGGGAGAAAGTATTGTCAGAGAGTTTGAATCCAAGTTCAGCTACTTACTAGTTCTGTGGTTTGGGCAAAATACTTAATTTTCTAAACATTAATTTTTTTAAATCAAGTTCACAGAAACTACTTTATAGGGGTTTTATATGAATTAGGGGATTATCTGAGAAAATACAAGTATAATACTTTACATCAGTTCAGTTCAGTCGCTCAGTCGTGTCCGACTCTTTGCATCCCCATGAATCGCAGCATGCCAGGCCTCCCTGTCCATCACCAACTCCCGGAGTTCACTCAAACTCATGTCAATCGAGTCGGCGATGCCATCCAGCCATCTCATCCTCTCTTGTCCCCTTCTCCTCCTGCCCCCAGTCCCTCCCAGCATCAGGGTCTTTTCCAATGAGTCAGCTCTTCGTATGAGGTGGCCAAAGTATTGGAGTTTCAGCTTTAGCATGGACTTCTTCTAATGAACACCCAGGACTAGTCTCCTTTAGGATGGACTAGTTGGATCTCCTCACAGTCCAAGGGACTCGCAAGAGTCTTCTCCAACACCACAGTTCCAAAGCATTAAGTCTCTGACACTCAGCTTTCTTCACAGTCCAACTCTCACATCCATACATGACCACTGGAAAAACTATAGCCTTGACTAGACGGACCTTTGTTGGCAAAGTAATGTCTCTGCTTTTCAATATGCTATCTAGGTTGGTCATAACTTTCCTTCCAAGGAGTAAGCATCTTTAAATTTCATGGCTGCAGTCACTATCTGCAGTGATTTTGGAGCCCCCCAAAATAAAGTCTGACACTGTTTCCACTGTTTGTACATGGTAAATATTTAAAAATACAAGCTAATAGGTGTTATAATGTTAGTCACCTATCATACCCAAGGCAAATCTGTATGATACAAAGAACTTCCATAAATTCCGTAAACAAAAAGATAAAAACTATAAAATGCTACCAAGTACAAAAGTAGCAATAATAGTTGTCACTGCTATTATTGAGTGAGAAGTTCTATTAATTCAATTAGGTTGCTACTAAAACATTTCCTTGATATCAATGTTTTTAAAAATGCTTTTTATTTCATAACTAGCTTTACCCAAAAGAAAGTGAAAGTGTTAGTCACTCAATCATGTCCATCTGTTGGTGACACCGTGGACAGTAGCTGGCCAAGCTCCTCTGTCCATGGACTTCTCCAGGCAAGAATACTAGAGTGGGTAGCCATTTCCTTCTCCTGAGGATCTTCCTGACTCAAGGATCGAACCTGGGTGTCCTGCATTTCAGGCAGATTTTTTACCATCCAAGCCACCAGGGAAGCTTTACCTCAGTGAGAATAAATTAATAAATAACCAGTAAATTGATGTTAAACTCAATAAAGTAAGATTTCTCTGCTGTAGTGGTACTTTTAAGTAAATTTTACTTTTGAGTATGCTAAGGTGTCTACACAGATAACAGGCAGTTTCTATACCACATCTCAGTTTTGAAGGATGCCTTGCACTGTAGATCTCATGACCACAAGAGTTACATTTTGAAACGATGCAAGCATGGGATTATTTTATTTTTAGATACTTCCATGCTTGTACATTAAGTTTACTCCACAGAAAGTTCTTCAGTGGCTTTAAATTTTCTTTGGAAAATGCTTGAAACTTAAAAAGAATGATTTCCATGTGTTGGTTGGTTTGTGGTTTTACCACCATGATTTTTATATGTGACAATTCTTTAGAGATGGTATTTAAACTTTATACTATATACTTCCATATTCTCCTTTTTATCTGTAAATTTTTTACACTGTATATACTTTATTAACCATATTTGTGTGTGTGCATATATGCATAATAGCTTAGAGCAATAAACTATATAAGAGAAATTTAAGGTAAAAAAGAAGTGATTATCTGCTTAGTAAAAATTGTAATATTTATAGTTTATATAAAAAGAATATTTAAAGTGGAAGATAAAAGCAGCTTAAAATTGTAAAGTCTTACTAAAACATATGGGCAAAACATTTGGTAGAGTATAATTATTTACAAACACTATTTTGAAAAGAAAAGAAACGAAAAAAAAATCTGTGATGTTAGCAATTCAATATCAAGTTTCTAGGCTGACTAACATGGAAATGAATACAATCAATACTATGGTAAACTTTCTTAGCTTAAGTTGGAACACTCATGTTTAATGTCCTCCAGAAACAGTTATTTCCTGAAATGAAAGATTACTACTACAGTAAAAGCCAACTTAAAATTTCCCAGGGCTACTATTTTAGTACTGACAGTATATATTATTAAAAAAATAAACTTCATCTTTATCCAGTCTTTGGCCAGTTTATGAATTACACATCATCTTTGAGTAGAGAAAAGCACAAATTTTAAACAAGTGTCTATTCTCATTGCTCCTAGATCATAATTTCAAAATCCTGCTCTTATTATTTGTCAGTTTTTTAAGTGAAGCATTCTTAAAAGGCAAAAGAGGAAGACTTCACAAAATCTTATTTTGGGGCTCTCTTTTCAAAAAATATCTCTGAAAGATCATTATATAATACATAAGAAAATATTTTCCTTTATAAACTGAAGTTACCAAAAAAAAAGAGAGAGAGAGAGAGAGAAAGACAGGAATGAAACAATTCATTAAATATATCAATTAAACATCATTTGTGTCCAAAACCCTGATGTTAATCACTGTAGTCTATACAGTGATAAATAAGAAAGAGTCCCTGGACATAAAAGTGTAGTCCAGAAAAAGAAAGTAGAATTTGTACTTGAAGGGCAAGAAGTGATAGGAGAAGAGTGTTATAAAGTCCTGGAAATGGTAAACATGAGAGATGTGCTGTGTATACAAAATATTTCAGTTTGATTGGAATATAAAATGTTAGAGGATGTTTGAAGTTAATTGAGAAAATGTTCAAGACTCAAGATCATAGAGAACCTCCATACTGGGTGCTATACTGAGTAGAAAGTTAAGAATCCTAAAATTATTTGGTCACAGGAGCAACAAGACCAGTGTTTTTGGAAGCCTGAAAGAAACATTAAGGCAAGAAGAGATTAGATCTGAAAACTAACTGGGTGATTTTGCAATAGCCCAGAAACAAGGTTGAGTAGACCACTTCCAGGAGGATAGTGGTAATGGCATTGAGAAGGCATGTGGAAATGTGCTCTGGAGGTAGAATCAGTAATCCCTGGCAACCAATTAGATATGGGTAGCAAGAGACTTCCCTGGAATTCCCTGGTAGTTCAGCGGTTAGGATTGTATGCTTTCACTGCCAAGGGTAAAGTTTTAATCCTTGGTTGAGGAACTAAGATCATGTAAACTTTCTGTGTAGTAAGTTTTTGGGTCTTCCTGGGTAGCTCAGACAGTAAAGAATCTGCCTGCAATGCAGGATACCTGGGTTTGATCCCTGTGTTGGGAAGATCCCCTGGAGAAAGGAACGGTTATCCTCTCCAGTATTCTGGCCTGGAGAATTCCATGGACAGAGGAGCCTGGCAGGCTACAGTCTATGGGATCACAAAGAGTCAGACACAACTGAGCAACTTTCACTTTCAGTTGAAAAAGAGAAAGAGAAGCCAAGGAAGTCTGACGATTTTGGCCTAGCATTTAGGAGCTAGTGGGAACATCAACAGAATGAGAGAATTCAGAAATGTTAAGTGTTCAGGGGTGAATTGGTGTGTTGAAATGATGAGCTTAATTTTTATTTGTACTTTTAACAAATATTTATTGACTTCCTATTATGTGCCAGAAACCAAGCTAAGTACTGGGGATAAAATACTGAACAGGAACAGATAGATTATATTTTATTAGAGGTGACTGCTGGGCTATTTGATAATACAAACAAATATAAACTTAAAAGTATAACAAATGTGACAAGCACTATCAAAGGGAGATACCTAGTTACCTTTGAGGCTACAGTAAAAGGAGTGCTTTTGGTGCCTCTAGGGCTGTGCTTCTCCCACTAGAATGACTGTGTATCTGATATCTGAAGACTAGGTGATGGGAGCCAAATAGAAAAAGAGAGCAGCAAAGGGCCTTTGAAGTTGAGTGTGTGTGTGTGTGTGTATGTGTGTGTGTGTGTGTGTGCGCGCGCGCGCACTGTAAAAATAACCACTATCACTGCTACAGCACCTTGTGGAGGAAAGGAGGGTGGCATGTGTGAGAAGTGGGAAGATGGTCATGTCATGTTGCTGAAGTAGAGGCAGTGAAAGAAGGTGGGGGGTGGGGGTTGTGGGGTAGGTGTGATGTTGGACAAGAGGGTCAAGAAAGAACTTATCCATGCAGACCTTTGTTGTTGTTCAGTCGCTAAGTCATGTCCAACTCTCTGAGACCTCATAAACCAGCACACCAGGCCTCCCTGTCCCTCACCATCTCCCGGAGTTTACCGAAGTTCAAGTCCGTTGAATCAGTGATGCCATCCAACCATCTCATCCTCTGTTGCTCCCTTCTCTTCCTGCCATCAATCTTTACCAGCATCAGGGTCTTTCCCTATGAGTCAGCTGTTTGCATCAGCTGCCGGAGTACTGGAACAGACCCTTATGGTTTGTGTTAAAGCATCTCTGACCCTGAAAGCAATAAGATGGCTTGAAAATGTTTAAGCATGAAAGCATCATAATCTGGGAATGAGGTTGTAACACAGACTAGTGTCAGGGTAGGAGGGGAGAAGTGAGCTTTTAAGAAATATTTCAGAGGTGAAAAGAATAGAACTTTATGATGGTTTGCAAACTGACCATTAGGGAGAAGGGAGGGTCAAGGCGAGTTTCTATATTTTTGTATCATCCAATGGGATAGATGAGATGGGCATTAGTGGACAAGGTCATAGAAGAGGAAGAAACTGTGAGCTAAATTTTGAACATATGCAATTTAAGGCACTAAGAGGATTTCCAAATAGATGTATCTTTAGCTATTAACATTGAAAAATAGATGTACTTGAAATAGGCGAAAAATGCAAGTGAAGACTAGAAAGTGACTGACAGGGAAGTGATAGTTGAAGCTTAACTATTAGAATAAATAAGATCCTAAAATAGATTATAGAATGAGATGAGGGAGATCAAAGACAGAACTTTAGGAAATATCTACATAAGGAAACAGAAAGAGACAGAAGGTGGCAGAGGAGGAATAATCACAGAGGTAGAAGTAGAACCGGAATAATGAAACACCATCGAGCTTCATGAAGATATAATTGCCCACTGTTCATGTGTAATCCCTGTTATTTACTTAATGATACGAACAGTTTCAAAATGTGCAAACATCGCCTTTTCTTATCTTCTAGCCACCCTTTCCCCACCACTCCAAAACACACACACACTCTGCTGTTAGTTAACTATGAATAAATGGTTGTGAAATAGGGTTCTGTTCCTCAATAATAGGTCTATCTTCAGACCAACAGGTTCTTCCCATGTTTTGTTGTGATCTAAAAAATTAGAATACACTGAAAAATTACCTCTAGCATTAAGTATCAAGAGACTATAGCTATTATTTGTCTAAGCTTAACGTGTTGAAATATTGTGGCGTAGGGCCAGCTTAACTGAACAATGGATGGTATCAGCGTGTAACAACAAAGTCACAGGCTCACATGAAAACTATAAAAGGATACTCATTGTATTGTTCATGCCCTTGGAATGCTTCTTCCTTCCTTTCCTGTTTTGTTGCTGCCATAGGATGTCAGCTCAGATTTACTGTCATTGTTGTCATTTGGCCAATGAATATCATGAAATGTAGTAGGCACTTAACCTTGCGTGAGTCCATGAGCAGGCAGTCTGAAGTCTGAGTCCTCTAAGGAGGTTATCACGTTGACTGAATGTTCTTGGAATACAAATGTGACAGTGAGGTTTGTCTTTTTTCATTGCCAAGGGAAATACACCCTTCAGAACTGCTTTCCATCTTGTATGAAAGTTATAGCTTTGAAGAATATAAGCTGCCTTCTCACAGATTTCCCAAACTCACCTATAGACTTAGGTAGCATCCTTAGATTTCATAAAAGCTTCACTAAAAACAGAGACCTATTTCCATGGGAATAAACCTACGGCCAGGTTTCTTAACCTTAGCACTGTTGCATCTTGGACCAGTTCCTCTTTGCTGTGGGGGTTTGTCCTGTGCACTGTTGGATATTNAAGAAATATTTCAGAGGTGAAAAGAATAGAACTTTATGATGGTTTGCAAACTGACCATTAGGGAGAAGGGAGGGTCAAGGCGAGTTTCTATATTTTTGTATCATCCAATGGGATAGATGAGATGGGCATTAGTGGACAAGGTCATAGAAGAGGAAGAAACTGTGAGCTAAATTTTGAACATATGCAATTTAAGGCACTAAGAGGATTTCCAAATAGATGTATCTTTAGCTATTAACATTGAAAAATAGATGTACTTGAAATAGGCGAAAAATGCAAGTGAAGACTAGAAAGTGACTGACAGGGAAGTGATAGTTGAAGCTTAACTATTAGAATAAATAAGATCCTAAAATAGATTATAGAATGAGATGAGGGAGATCAAAGACAGAACTTTAGGAAATATCTACATAAGGAAACAGAAAGAGACAGAAGGTGGCAGAGGAGGAATAATCACAGAGGTAGAAGTAGAACCGGAATAATGAAACACCATCGAGCTTCATGAAGATATAATTGCCCACTGTTCATGTGTAATCCCTGTTATTTACTTAATGATACGAACAGTTTCAAAATGTGCAAACATCGCCTTTTCTTATCTTCTAGCCACCCTTTCCCCACCACTCCAAAACACACACACACTCTGCTGTTAGTTAACTATGAATAAATGGTTGTGAAATAGGGTTCTGTTCCTCAATAATAGGTCTATCTTCAGACCAACAGGTTCTTCCCATGTTTTGTTGTGATCTAAAAAATTAGAATACACTGAAAAATTACCTCTAGCATTAAGTATCAAGAGACTATAGCTATTATTTGTCTAAGCTTAACGTGTTGAAATATTGTGGCGTAGGGCCAGCTTAACTGAACAATGGATGGTATCAGCGTGTAACAACAAAGTCACAGGCTCACATGAAAACTATAAAAGGATACTCATTGTATTGTTCATGCCCTTGGAATGCTTCTTCCTTCCTTTCCTGTTTTGTTGCTGCCATAGGATGTCAGCTCAGATTTACTGTCATTGTTGTCATTTGGCCAATGAATATCATGAAATGTAGTAGGCACTTAACCTTGCGTGAGTCCATGAGCAGGCAGTCTGAAGTCTGAGTCCTCTAAGGAGGTTATCACGTTGACTGAATGTTCTTGGAATACAAATGTGACAGTGAGGTTTGTCTTTTTTCATTGCCAAGGGAAATACACCCTTCAGAACTGCTTTCCATCTTGTATGAAAGTTATAGCTTTGAAGAATATAAGCTGCCTTCTCACAGATTTCCCAAACTCACCTATAGACTTAGGTAGCATCCTTAGATTTCATAAAAGCTTCACTAAAAACAGAGACCTATTTCCATGGGAATAAACCTACGGCCAGGTTTCTTAACCTTAGCACTGTTGCATCTTGGACCAGTTCCTCTTTGCTGTGGGGGTTTGTCCTGTGCACTGTTGGATATTTAGCAGCATCCCTGTTAACTATCATCTACATGTTAGTGGCACAACTTTCCCAAGTTGTGATAATCAAAAATATCTCCAGACATTGTCATAGTGTTGCAGAATGGAGGACCCCTTCCAGGGCCCAAAACTGGGCTCTTGTCTAACACTAGGAAATGAATTGTCTGCGGAGACACATGTGCTCACAAAGCAAGAGACTTTATGAGGAAAGGGCATCCGGGTGGAGAGCAGGAGGGTAAGGGACCCAGGAGAACAGCTCTGCTGCTGGGTCTGCAGTCTCGGGTTTTATGGTGATGGGATTAGTTTCCGGGTTGTCTTTAGTCAGTCATTCTGACTGAGTCCTTCCTGGTGGTGCACACCTTGTTCAGCCAAGATGGATGCCAGAGAGAAGGATTCTGGGAGGTGGTCAGACGTGTGGTGTCTCCTTTTAACCTTTCCTGAACTCTTCCAGTTTGTGGTGGCTTATTAGTTCTGTGTTCTTTACCAGGACCTCCTGTCATAAAACGACTCGTGCAAGTGGTTATTATGGTGCCTGGCCAGGGTGGGCAGTTTCAGTCGGTGTGCTTCCCCTAACAATAGGTCCCTGAGGTGGAGCAGGGGTACAAAATCGCCTTAGGTTGAGAACCACTGGCCTAAGAGAAGTGCCTCAATATAAAGTAAGAATAAATAGATTTTGTAAGATGTACATTGTGGAAACATAATTTCCCTTTGTCTTTCTGTCATTACAAAGTATACTTGTACAAAGGATAAATCTATGGATAGTAATAACTTCTTAATCTTTTCTGTCCTAACGAACAATTAGGTAAGCCGTCTGAAGTAGTATTTTTCCTGTAGTGTTTTATGTTTTATATACCAGTTTCATTCATTTATTCATTCAGTAAGGATTTGCCAGGCTCCCTGTCTGCTCCAGTTGTTAGATGTTAGGAAAGAAACAATGAGTGAGATAAACTATGGTGCTGCTGTTCCCAGAGCTTAAGTTCGAGTGACAGAAAACACAGGGCACAAATAAAATGCAGAGAATCAGAACAGGTTGGTGTCATTGAGCAGGCTTTGGCAAACTATGTTGACCTGCTTTTGCAGATAAAGTTTTATGGGAACAGAGCCACACTCATTTATTTACATATTGTCTGTGGCGGCTTTCCTGTTGCAACACCAGTCAGTTAGCTGTAACTGGGAACATGTGGCCAGCAAAGCCTAAAATATTTGCTATCTGGTCCTTTACAGAAAAAATTTGCAGACTCTTGTAAGAGTGTGAGCTTGGGGGGGCCATTTTTGATTAAATAATTGGAGGACAGTTTTGATATTGAGATTTATGATAAATATGTATTTGGTCTTTGCCCCTCTTGGCAAGCAACTCCCCAAACTCTTGGAATTTCTTAAGTGGTTAGAGCTATAAAGGTGTCTTTTGTTATTTAGAACAAGCCCCTTTCAACCACACCTGGTTATTTATGTTAATGAGGAGACTTTGGAAAGTCCCGAAGGAAGGGGCTGACTGTTGGGGGAACAAACCAAGTAAGTAGACATGATTAGATCCGCTTCAACCATATAACCCCTCTTCTCACCTGTAAAATGAATAGAGAGTGACTTAATCCCCAATGGCCAATGATTTAATCAACCATATCTTCATAATGAATTCTTCATTAAAGACTTAGAAAAGGATGAAATTTCAGGGAGCTCTGGATTGGTGAACAAGTTTGATACCCCCAAACTCCACAGGGACAGAAGCTCCTATGCTCTGGACACTTCTGTACATTGCCCTGTGTATTTCTTCATCTGAATGTTCATTCATATGCTTTAATGTTCTTTGTAATAATAAACAGGAAATCTAATCAGAAACAGAGCTGCTCAAGGAAATTAGTAAAACCTGAGGGTAGGAGTGGAGGGTGAATCATGGGAAGCTCTGATATCTAGCCAGTCAGTCAGGAACACAGGTATCAACCTAGATTTGTGATCTGTGTCTCAGGTGGGGGTGAGGTGGGGTAGTCTAATGGGACTGAGCCTCTAACCTACAGAATCTGATGCTAACTCCAGGTATATGGTGTCAGAAGAAATTGAACTGTAGGACAGCCAGCTGGTGTCCATCACAGCTGCAGAATTGCTTGATATGGAGGGGAAAAACTCCCATACACTTAAGAGTACATAAGTATTGAGTGAGTAGTAGAGAAATAACAGGTGAGGTTTTCCTAGACAACAGCATACTGCACAGATGACATTTAAACTGATAGCTGACTAGAAGGCATCCATTTTGAGAAGATGAAGGCAAAGAAGAGGCAAAAGGAGAAACTGGAATGAAATCCCTAAGATAAAAATGAGCTAGCATGGGAGAGGGATAGGAATGGTCTAAGATGAAATCTGAAATAATTGGGGCCTGATTAAATAGGCCTTGTAGGTAACACTAGAGATGAAGTCTTTTGCTCCAAGTAAGAAGGGAAGTTGAATGAGATAGGAGAGTTTTGTGTGATGTGAACTGTCACATTTTAACAAGATATTCTGGCTGTTTTCTGCAGAAACAGGATATAGGAAAGGAAGGAAGATCAATTAGGATGTTCATAGTCAAGCCAAGAGACAATGGTGTCTTGGACTGGGCTGTTAACAACAAAGACAGAGAGTGAGCATGAATTTGGAGTAAGTTTTGAAAGTAGAGTTTACATGACTTGCCAATAATGAGGATTTAAAGGATGAAGAAAGAAGCAGTGTCAAGAGTAATTTCTAGATTTTTGTCTCAAGGATTTGCATGAGTGGCGATGCTGTTTATTAATGGCGGGGGTGAGGGACTCAAGGGAGGAAGTGTAACCAAGCAGGACCCTATGGGGCCTTCTTGGGGAAGACCCTTCCCCCATATCCTCTGCTTTAGCTCTGCTCTGAAGGACCTAGGTACTAGCTTCTGATGCCTATTTCCTGAGTTTTTCAAATGCTAAAATACCACCAAATGAAAGAAATTCAGTATTCAGTACTTGAGGATCATAAGCACATAGCCCCCAGACCTTCTAGCACCTAAGGATTGATGACCATCAACCAAAAATCAGAAAATTGTGCATGAGCTGATCACACACTGGGACACTCCTGCCTCACCTTGCCTTTGAAAACATTTTGCTGAAACCCTTGGGGATTTCAGGGTTTTTTGAGCATGAGCCACCTGTTTCTCTTGCTTGACACAGAAGTAAATCTTTATCTGCTCCAACTCAGATATTTCAATTTGTTTGCCTCACTGTGCATCAGACACACGAACTTGTGTTCATTAACAGAAGTAGCTTTGAGAGTCTATGATTATCAGAGGTTCTGTTTCAGGTTTATTATTCATTAAAGTGGAAATATTAAATACATACTTGGATATATGTGTCTGGTATTGCAGGGAGAGGTCAGAGTTGGATGTAGCTATTCAGAATGGATATGTGTATGGTATCTAAGCCAATGAGAGTAGATGAGGTTGTTTAAAAAGATGTTATAAATGGAAAAGGGCAGGAGGTGGGTACAGGAGAGAACTAGTTGGTTCCACATTAAAAATCACCTATAAGAGAAGGATACAGTGGAAGACAAGGAGTGGCTGGACAAGCAAAAGAAAAACTAGGAAAATTGTCATCTTGAAATTTTCATTCAACAAACAAAACACTGCATCATCTTGTAAGACCAACATTTATGTTTTCACTTTACAAAAAACCTGAAGGTTAATGAGATTGGCTAGCTGAGTAGAATGTAGTGGTCAGTAGTGTGAGAGCTAGTTTCACATCTTACTCACCTTATTTCTTATAACCCCAAGATACCTGAAGGAACACTTAGTTGTTGTCCAGTTACCATCTAGAACTTTCTATTCCACTCTCACTCCTTTGAGACTCGAGTGAGGCCTTCTGTTCAGCTCTTCTACTTTCTGGCTCTACAAACTGTTTGGGGGATGGATTCTTTATATAAACCAACCTAATCAGAGTCTTCTCTGGGAGCTTGCTCAAACTCATTGGGCAACAGAGAGACTTTTCACAGGGATAATAAGCTATGAGAATGAGAAAAATTTAGAATTGCCAGTGGCTAACTTATTCCCACTGTATAATCATAAGGGATTTAATTTAGGTCATACCTGAATGGTCTAGCAGTTTTCCCTACTTCCTTCAAATTAAGTCTGAATTTGATAATAAGGAGTTCATGATCTGAGCCACAGTCAGCTCCTGGTCTTGTTTTTGTTGACTATATAGAGCTTCCCCATTTTGGCTGCAAATATAATCAATCTGATTTCAATGTTGACCATCTGGTGATGTCCATGTGTAGAGTCTTCTCTTGTGCTGTTGGAAGAGGTTGTTTGCTATTACCAGTGCATTTTCTTGGCAAAACTCTATTAGTCTTTGCCCTGCTTCATTCTACATTCCAAGGCCAAATTTGCCTGTTACTCCAGGTGTTTCTTGACTTCCTACTTTTGCATTCCAGTCCCCTATAATGAAAAGGACATCTTTTTTGGGTGTTAGTTCTAAAAGGTCTTGTAGGTCTTCATAGAACCATTCAATTTCAGTTTCTTCAGCATTACTAGCTGGGGCATAGACTTGGATATTTGTGATATTGAATGGTTTGCCTCGGAAATGAATAGAGATCGTTCTGTCATTTTTGAGATTGCGTCGAAGTACTGCATTTCGGACTCTTTTGTTGACCATGATAACTACTCCATTTCTTCTGAGGGATTCTTGCCCACAGTAGTAGATATAATGGTCATCTGAGTTAAATTCACCCATTCCAGTCCATTTTAGTTCTCTGATTCCTAGAATGACGACGTTCAATTTGCCTTGATTCATGGACCTGACATTACATGTTCCTATGCAATATTGCTATTTACAGCATCAGACCTTGCTTCTATCATCAGTCACATCCACAGCTGGGTATTGTTTTGCTTTTGCTCCATCCCTTCATTCTTTCTGGAATTATTTCTCCACTGATCTCCAGTAGCGTGTTGGGCACCTGCTGACCTGGAGAGTTCCTCTCTCAATATCCTATCATTTTGCCTTTTCATACTGTTCATGGGCCTACATCTGATAGATTTAAGGGCCTAGATCAGATAGATAGAATGCCTGATGAACTATGAAACGAGATTTGTAACATTGTTCAGGAGACAGGGATCAAGACCATCCGCATGGAAAAGAAATGCGAAAAAGCAAAATGGCTGTCTAGGGAGGCCTTACAAACAGCTGTGAAAAGAAGAGAAGTGAAAAGCAAAGAAAAGGAAAGATATAAGCATCTGAATGCAGAGTTCCAAAGAATAGCAAGAAGAGATAAGAAAGCCTTCCTCAGCGATCAATGCAAAGAAATAGAGGAAAAGAACAGAAGGGAAAACTAGAGATCTCTTCAGGAAAATTAGAGATACCAAGGGAACATTTCATGCAAAGATAGGCTCGATAAAGGACAGAAATGGTATGGACCTAACAGAAGCAGAAGATACTAAGAAGAGGTGGCAGAAATACACAGAAGAACTGTACAAAAAAGATCTTCATGACCCAGATAATCACAATGGTGTGATCACTCCTCTAGAGCCAGACATCCTGGAATGTGAAGTCAAGTGGGCCTTAGAAAACATCACTATGAACAAAGCTAGTGGAGGTGATGGAAATCCAGTTGAGCTATTTCAAATCCTGAAAGATGATGCTGTGAAAGTGCTGCACTCAATATGCCAGCAAGTTTGGAAAACTCAGCAGTGGCCACAGGACTAGAAAATGTCAGTTTTCATTCCAATTTCAAAGAAAGGCAATGCCAAAGAATGCTCAAACTACCACACAATTGCACTCATCTCACATGCTAGTAAAGTAATGCTCAAAATTCTCCAAGCCAGGCT
>SJYV01010810.1:684322-715982 GCA_006410875.1 Neotragus pygmaeus | reverse complement strand
TTTTTTTTTTTTTTTTTTTTTTTTTAATGATTTCCTTTGCTATGCAAAGGACTTCCCTGGTGGCTCAGACAGTAAAGCGTCTGTCTACAATGTTGGAGACCCAGATTCGATCCCTGGGCAGGGAAGAGCCTCTGGAGAAGGAAATGGCAACCCACTCCAGTATTCTTGCCTGGAAAATCCCATGGATGGAGGAGCCTCCATGGGGTCGCAAAGAGTCAGTCAGACATGACTGAGCAACTAAACTTTCTTTTCTTTCTTTTGCTTTGCAAAAGCTTTGATTAGATCTCATTTGTGTATTTTTTTCTATTGCCTTTGGAGACTAAGAATATATTTGGTATGATCTATGTCAGAGAAAACGCTTACTCCTTGGAAGGAAAGTTATGACCAACCTAGACAGCACATTAAAAAGCAGAGACATTACTTTGCCAACAAAGGTCCGTCTAGTCAAGGCTATGGTTTTTCCATTGGTCATATATGGATGNCTGCAAGGAGATCCAACCAGTCCATTCTGAAGGAGATCAACCCTGGGATTTCTTTGGAAGGAATGATGCTAAAGCTGAAGCTCCAGTACTTTGGCCACTTCATGAGAAGAGTTGACTCATTGGAAAGACTTTATGCTGAGAGGGATTAAGGACAGGAGGAGAAGGGGACGACAGAGGATGAGATGGCTGGATGGCATCACGGACTCGATGGATGTGAGTCTGAGTGAACTCCGAGAGATGGTGATGGACAGGGAGGCCTGGCATGCTGCGATTCATGGGGTCGCAAAGAGTCGGACACGACTGAGCGACTAAACTGAACTGAACTGAACTGAAGAGGGAAATGAGGAAATATACAGCAAAATTATGGAGGAATTTGTAAATTTTACTTAGGGTTGTCAGGAAGTGTTTTAACTCATATTTGTAATATTTAAACCATATTTTCAAATTGCATGTTATAGATTAAGCAATATATATTTAAGCTAGTTTTCCAGCAGTTAACTGTGTATGTAAGTAAAAAAACTGAAATGGAAATCAGTCCTGAACCTTTATATTAAGATCACCTTAAAACATGCTGCAACTTAAATGACACCACAGTATTGTTTGTGTCTACTTTGCTTGGGCACATATTTAAGATTTTTTTACAAATTTATTTGTAAGATTCTGATTTTCTCCTAGTCATTGAAGAAACGTTTGGAAAATTTCTGACTAAATTTTTAGCTGTTTAACACATTAATATTTAAATAATTGTTAAGCTTACACTGTTTTTCATTAGGAATTACAAAAATACTACTTAAGTATTCTACCTTTCAAAAGATTCCAGATCAGCTGAGTACCGATGTACTGATTCCACGTGAGGAGTAGTGACCTGGTCTTATTTGCTGCTATTCTGGCCAAAGCAGGAGACTTTGTAAGGATTTCAGGTAGTATAACAAACTTTAGGAACTAATTATGGGCTTCAGCAATGGCTCAGTGGTAATGAATCTCACCCACGGGAGATGCGGCTTCAATCCCTGGACCAGGAAGATTCCCCCTGAAGGAGAAAATGACACACCACTCCTGTTTTCTTGCCTGGAAAATCCCATGGACAGAGTAACCTATAGTCCGTAGGATGCCACGGAGTTGGACATGACTAAGTGTGCACATGTCTACACACACATGAACTAAATGAAAGAACTCTTAATGGTCCCCAACAAGGTGGCCAGTGCCTCTGGTCTAATTCTCCTCCCTTTGCAAAACCTGCGGTGGTTCTGCGGTATTGTGGTGTAATATGGAAGGGGAGGAAATCCTCAAAAGTGGCCAGTGCCCACTGTGTGCCAGCTGTTGTGCTGAGCACTTACTTTTCTTCTTCTGAGACTTTGTAACATCCTGAGAAGTTTCCATGGTTTCCTGAAGAAGAAACTGGCCCAAGGTTGTAAAGCTAGTGAATGCCAGGGCTAGATCCCAGGTCTGATTGATTCTCAGGCCTGTGTTCATGGTATAAAGATTTAAGCACGTATGACTTATGCTCATGATATGAAGATTGAAGTATGTATGACTCTTCCTCTTTATACAAAAAATAAAAGGACCTTTACCTCTGTATTTGTAATGATCAAATTCTCCAAGCTTTGTACTCATGTCGACAGATTTATTCAGTATAGATGGCGATATTCTTTTTATAATATTACTTCCGAGAGATTCCTCCTTACTTCGTTTCTTTCCTCCATGTCTTCCTACTTCCCTCTGTTGAAATTTTTTACACCTACTGTATGCGGGATCTTATATTACGTGATGGAGATAGACCAGTAAGACAGATATGCCCTTAGCCCTTAAGAAGTTCCTTTCTCATATGGAGGGATAGTGAACAAATGAATAAATAATTGACCTTAATACAACTAGACAGCTATTTAATGGTGCTTTATAAAATATTAGTCTTCCAAAGAAAACTTTGAAAACCATAAAAAAAGTTGGTGGTTTCCCCAGATCCTACTATGAGTAACTTCCAGATTCATAACCAATTATATCTTAACCTTCTGGTTTTGCCCAGTTAATACTCTTGTGTAGAAAGAGTTCTATTTTATTTTTCTATTTTTTACATTTTATGCTGTACAAGTTCTTGTATATACTTAGTGGTGATTTGCTGAGATAAAATGTAAAGAATCTGAAGAACTCATAGATACTTATTATCATAACAACATGCTTTTAAGTAACTGCAGTAAGGAATCTCTTAGAACAGTTAGTTACCTGGGAAGCATGAATAAGGATTTCTTTCAGATTTCCCATACTGTCTTTACAAAAATGGGATATTTCACTTTGAAGGTATAATACTTGATTTAATACAACTGAGTGCTTCATGAAGTGAGGTGTATGTTATAATGAATGTCTGCTGTGGTATGCACCCAGTTCCTTACTGTTGAAGTTTCCATTTGCTTCAGTAAATTTCTTTCATAGATTTCAGGGGCTGGTTTGAATCTTGTTTGCAGGAAGTATGTTAGCTGACCTAATACTTCTTTGTTACCTTTTGGCTAGAAATTTTAATTAAAGCACAGTCAGGAAACTGTTTAAATGCGAGAATGTCCCAAAAATAATTAACGGCTTTGAGAATTCTTATAGCACTAGTAAATCCTGTGTTTAGATTTGTGCCTTTGCATTGACATGTCTGAATATATATTTTATATATCTGAATACATATTCATGTATTTATTGAAATACATAGTGTATATAATATATATAAAATGTATTTTTGATGTGTGTGGGATGATGTATATATAGACATATACAGAGAGGTCTACTTAAAAATCTTTAAACACATTTCAAGAATTACATCAGGCAGCTGTCTACCTTTAAGGAGAAAGTGCCTCACTTGTAAGTTCAGAAGGCGGGGTTCTGAGCAGTAAACTCCACTAAGTTCCATTTCTGTGTTTAAGTGTTGTCATGTCACAAAGAAGGAGTTGGTCTTGGTGATCTCCAAAGTCTTCTTTAAAACCCTTTGAGTCACTGACTATAATGGAATTTTTAGCCCAATTCCAACACTAAATGTTTTCCCTTTCAGTTCAAAAGCAAAGAGTAATGAATCAATCCTTTTGTGTAACAGTTGGTGCCTTAAAAAGTCCATCATTGTGTAATGTGACTGTAGATTTGTTCTCCGTGAAAGTTCTTCTGTGTTGGGACCCACTGTCATTCTAGGGAGCAACTTAGACAGTTCTAAAAGACATCTAAGTCATTTGAATCTGAACTTGAACCTTGTGGTGAACTTGATTTTTCTCCTTAAAATACTGTTTTTATAAAAGCATTTTTTATCTCCCTGGCTTTCGCAGTTCCTTGCACATAGCAGGCACTCAATAAATATTTATTGAATTGAATTGAATTTGACCTGCTTAGAAGTAGTAGTCCTGGCATAAGGTTATTCATTTTCTGCAGGAGCTGTCATAAATCAGAGTTTAATACTAATCCAGCTGATGAGTTGCACACTTAGTGGCCTATGGTAGTAGTTCAGCATTTTATGTTGCGCTTGCCCCAGTGCAGATTTAGAAAACTGTGTGGCCTACAAGGGCTGAACTGACGCTAGCCTATTTCAGAGCTCCTCATTCCACTCACCACGGGCTTCCTCTGCGTCCACCTTGTAGAGTGATTGCATTGACTCATTTTCACACACCCTGCTCTCGGGGGCCTCTCAGTCTTTGCACATCCCTTTGCCTGGAATGTTCCTTTTGCAAATTTAGGTATGCCTTTCATGGTACTGCCACATGGATGTGTCTGCTTCATTCCTCCTCCAGCGCTTTGTACTCTCCTCCATTACAGCACTCCCATTTTCCTGTCATTCTTTTTCAAGCCACTGATTTCTTTTCACTAGAAAACTCCTTGAGGACAGGTCTTTGATTTATTCCTTGCTGTATTCCCTAGGGCTGGAAACAATGCCTGATGTACCAACGTTTGTAGAATTAACAAATTGGTCCTGAAGTTCATGTAAATTCACAAATGGAATAAAATAAAAATGTAAATGAGTTTAGCCAGGGATCATTAATTATATGCCCAATTCTAATTAAGTTGTGATATAGTTAAAAAGACCAGCCTGAGATTCATAAGATGCAGACTCTTGTGTTGGATTAATGATTTTTTAATAGTCCCTTAATCTTTGTAGTTCTTAGTTTCTTTATCTGGAAATGAATGGATTGGACAGGATCTTTACTAAGATCCCTTAGAGCAAGAATTACATTGCTCCTAAGTTAATTACAGAGAACTAGGTCTCTTCTGCCAGACTCCTTAAGGCAGGAAGTGCGCTCCAGTCATCTATAATTTCCTGGCACTGAGCTCCGTACCTGGTATATAGCAGTTATCAAACAATTTTACTGAATAAAGCAATAAATTCTCAGATGGAATTACAGTTTAAATAAAGCAAATGAGAAATAAGTTCAGGTAATGAATAGGAAATGAAATACCTGTAATGTTTAAACGAATCTATTAAACTACAGTAATTTGCAACGTCTGAAAAAAATACTTGAGAGAATTTTTTTATTTATCAGTTAAAAAATTCACCAGTTAGAGGAAATGAATTTAAAACTGCCTGGTCCCCTAACTGCAGGTTAATAATTTATCAGTCTGGTGACATGTTGTACAAAGTTTTATGTTGCTAAAATGAAATTACCTGTTGTAGGATGTTGTTGGTGATACTTCTGAAATTTGTGTGTATTTGTGATAATATCTTTTAGTTTTAAGAATTGAGCAACGTTCTGGATTTAACCAGGATTTGTTAAGTCGTTGATATATTTGAGACATCATCAATCTTTAGGGGGAAAAAACACAATTATGTATAATTCAGTCATGAAAATGAGAAAGTAATATAATATTTCTGTGTAAAAATATATATAAAGAATTTCAGAATCAAATCAACCAACCATTTATACATCCATTTATTAGTTCTCTACTACATGCTGGATAATTTTTAGGAGAAGGGGACGACAGAGGATGAGATGGTTGGATGGCATCACTGACTTGATGGACATGAGTTTGAGCAAGCTACAGGAGTTGATGATGGGCAGGGAACCCTGGCGTGCTGCAGTCGGTGGGGTTGCACAGAGTCGGACATGACTGTGCGACTGAACTGACTGATATGCTGGATAATTATTTTAGGCACTGTATACAAAAAGGAGGGAGATAAAATGCCCATTGTTAATGTGAGAAATTGTCTTAGGAGCTGATGCTTGATAGTTTGAGTCAGATTTTTCTCCTCACAAAAGATGATATGGTTATTTCTCAAGAAAGCAATTGAGAAAGTAAGTTTAAGAGAGCTTTCTTCATTTGTTGTTTCCTTGATTCATTGTATTTGTAGTTCTTAAACAACTCGTTTTCATTTAGTCCCAGCACTTTTATGGGTACCCAAAAGTGCATCTATGTTTTGTGGAACCTGAAGTTTAGAGTGGTCCCTTTAAAGAGAAAAAAAATTTAAAATTGGGTATGAAAGTGTATTTTTTTAGAACAATAAAAAGTCACAAGTTATAAATTTAAAAAAAGTTAAGTCCACAAACATCAGAGAAATAATCTAGGCTCTGTACACTTTTATGCTTTGACTCTCTTACATTGCTCATATAATGCTACCAGTCCCGGGTACCAGGAAATTTGAACGTGACCTTTCTACTCCTGTGCTGGGCTGGCCAGCATCACAGACACTTGAAATGTTCTGAAGCCATTCTTTTATCACAGCTGCTGGCAATGATTTAACTAGTTTCAGAAGTGACTGTGTTCTTTACATTCACTTTCCATTAAAGTCAAACTTTACTTTGTATCTTCAACCCAAATTTGCATTAGCCAGACTCCAGACATGTCCCCCACCACTTCATGCCACCCAATAGAAGGCTCGGTTTGACAGAAGGGATGTCACACTGGGAAAAAGACAGAAATCTTAGCCAGTTGAGTTTAAAATACCTTGCTCTTGAAAACTTTGCAGAAAGATTTATGATGAAAGCTTTAGAAGGAGGCCAAGTAATCACAAACTTCTCAGTAAATCTGCCTTTAGGTGTACATTTTGCATTTTGTCAAAGTGGGCATCTTTATGTACACACTCGTGCAATTCCCAATGATTACATTTAAATGTTTAATTGGATGGCTCTTTATACTCTGGTTGGAGGAGTAAGAATGAGATGGGTTAACCTGCTGTTGACTAAATCACATGGGCGTGTACCAGTGAAGGTAGTAGTAGAATTCAGCCTTTTTTTTCTAACAGAAGGTATTTTCAGTTCTGCACTCAGCCCTGAATGCCCCAGTGGTTGGGTGACACCTGATGGAATGACTGAACCGTTATGTAGCAGGTGTTTCTAAGCCTTGGATGTAATGTAAAGAGGTGGAAAAGACTTGTTCTGACCTAACACCCATTTGCTACTTAGTAATTCGGTTATTAAAATCGTACCTGTTTTAGTCACCTCAGTGTTTGGGAACACCAAAACATAAAATCAATCAAATAGCTTTAGTTGGGAAAATAATATCTGAATGTGAGACAATAAGATCGGCCAGCAGATGAGGCCTGTTCCCTCATTTTTGTTTAAAAAAAAGACTGTTAGTGATGTACAATAGTTAGCATGTTGGTGTTCTGTTAAGCTGTGTACAATGGGGTATTGAAGAGAGGATGAAAACTTTGGGGTTGAAAGTAAAGGTCTGACAGAGAAACTGAATGAGAGCAAAAGAAAAGAGGGTTTAATTGAAAACAGATGGGAATTTAATTCTTTGTAGGTTGGTGATTATAGTTTTAAAGTCAAAATTTGTTTTATGGAAAGCAAAGAAATAGTACATAGTTTGATAATTTTTCAGTTTTTCTGTGGAAGAAAGTGTTGCAGTTCACATGAAAATGTTTTATTTCTGTCCTTGTTTCTTTTAGGTCAGACTGTGCCAAAACCCCAAACTGCAGTTGAAAAATAGCCCACCATATATACTTGATATTTTACCTGATACATATCAGCATTTGAGACTTATATTGAGTAAATATGATGACAACCAGAAACTTGCCCAACTCAGTGAGAATGAATATTTTAAAATCTACATTGATAGTCTAATGAAAAAGTCAAAAAGGGCTATAAGGCTCTTTAAAGAAGGCAAGGAGAGGATGTATGAAGAGCAGTCGCAGGACAGGTAAGAATATTTCAGATTTTATTTTTCTTAGTGTTAGTCGATGTTGCTTTTTGTTTCATGGTTAGCATAAATGTCACCATGTATGTGTTTGAAGGGAAATGTTGCATTTGTGTATTTGCTTTTCACATTATTTAAACCTTGTAATTTTACACAAGGTTTGCACAAAATTATCTGTGTCAGTAGCTAGTTCATGAGACGGTGTTCTTATTTTTCTGAATAGGCATTATTTTTCAGAGAAGTTTTAGTTTGCAGAAAAGTTGTTCAGAAAGTAGAGTTCCATTTACCTCCTTTCTCCAAGTGCCAGTTTCTTCTTAACAGCTTGCCAAGTATGGTACTTTTGTTATACTGATGAACTGATATTGCTACAGTATTATTAACTAAAGTTCATAGTGTCTGTTAGGGTTCACTCCTTGTGTTGCATGGCTCTATGAATTTCCACAAATGTATATAATAAGGTCATGTATCCATCTCTATAGTATCATGGAGAATAGTTTCACTGCTCTAAAAATGCCCTGTGCCTGACCTGTTCATTGTTTCCTTACCCGCCTGCCTTCACCACACCTCTTGAAGCCCTGGCAGTTGTCATCTTTTTAGTCTCTTATCGTTTTGCTTTCTTCAGAATGGCATATAGTTGAAATCATGTAATATGTAACATTTTTAGACTGGCTTCTTTTACTTAACAGTGTGTATTTAAGGTTACCCAGTATCTTTTCATAGCTTAATGGTTGATTTCTATTACTGAGTGATATTCCATTATGTGGATGTAGTACAATTCATTTAACCCACTCATCTATTGAAGGCGATCTTGGTTGCTTCCAAGTTTTGGCAGCTATGTATAAAGCAGCTATAAATACTGATGTGTAGGATTTTGTGTGGACATAAATTTCAGTTTCAGCTCATTTGAGCAAATACTTAGGAGCATAATTATTTGATATTATGATAAGCCTATGTGACGTTTTGTAAGAAGTTTCCAAATTGTTTTGCAAAGTGGCTGTACAGTTTACATCCCCACTGGCAGTGAAGAGTTTCTGTTGCTCAACTCAGCCAGCATTTGGTATTGGGGACAGTGTCTTTAGGACAGAGTCTTGATTGGATGTGTGGGTGTGCTAGATATGAGTGGCAGATGTAACTTCAATTCCTATTCTTCGTTAAGTGAGAAGCTGGAGTGTTGATGTCTGAATCCTCATTTCATAGCCAGAATTTTTAACTTGGAGATTCTTCATTAAAGTTTCTTGTTTGGCTATTTCAACATTAAATTTCATGATCTGTCTTTAGCTGAATAGAAAAAATAATAGCGTTCTCCGTTTCTGGGGCATTTATATCTGGAATATATCTAGATAGTGATCATCTATTTATATTTCTGGACTATAAAACAAATATTAATTCTTTGGAAGGAATATTGCTAACGCTGAAACTCCATTACTTTGGCCACCTCATGCGAAAAGTTGACTCANGTATCTTAGTTCAATCCCTGGATCGAACCCATGCTCCCTGCAAGGAGAGTACAGAGTCTTAACCACTGGACCACCAGGGAATCCTCAGTACTTAATTCTGTGTATATGCAAAAATGTCCTTAATGTAGTGATATTTTTGGATAAAGTTGGTAAAATTACTTCAGTTTGTAAGCACTGTAATGGAGTGTCTTTATGGTTACTCTTAGTACCTATGACATAAACCCCTGAAAAACCCATTGTGTCACCATTCTGCTTGTTGCTGCAAATTGCACATGGCAGTGAGCATATTTTACAGCTTTTCTATTGACATGCTAGTTCTCCATCTGAACTCCTATGAATGTTTTCACTTCCTCTTCCTTTACCATTTCTTCAAAGACTGTTTTTGTTTTTATGCTGTGTTGTATTTATGACCCTGAATACCCAGAACTTCTCAGCAACTGGGGAATCCTCCAGAAATCTATGCTTTTGACATGAATAGTCCAGTTTCGTTTGATATATATTATTGGCAGAAGTGCTTTATCCTCTTTACAGCTTGCTGTGCAGCAGATGGTCGTTAAATTATTTCATGACTCTTCAGGGAGTGCATGTGCACAAATGAAAAAAAGTCTTTATTATGGTGGTCATCTTGTGTTTTTACTGATGGAGTTCCTTGTTACAGGTAAGGATTTTCAAACTTGAAAATTAGTTTTCAATTTTTAGCTAGGAGGTTTTTTCCTTTTGGCATTTATATATATTTCCTTAACTGCCATTTTTTTTTTTCCTTCACTTTTAAAGGGCAGGGTTGGGCAGTTAGATCTGGAATTCTTGCTGTATAAGCGGAAAGCTTTTTTCCTTTTTTTTTTTTTTTCCTTTGGCATGAGCATACCAGCTCAGAGGGACATCTGAGACATTTTGAATATGTAGACAGGGCTTTTAAAGAAAGGAATTGCTGTTCTCTTACATCAACCATGCAGACTTAGAAACAGACTTTAAAGGAAAACAGAGACATGTGTGTTCTCACTGTGTTTTATTATTGCGCCCCCTCACATAGCTGTGAGGTTTTGTCAGCAGTTTGTTTTGACTCACTGTACCAAGGTGGGGGTGGTTTTGTGTGTTTTTGTAAGTTAACTAGTGTGGGATGTCAGTAATCTCAACTTTACCATTTTGATTGGCCATGATCCATCCATTTCTCAGGCCATATTTTAATACTGAAACTTGCCTGAAAATCTTTGCAAATACTTTTCCTCTTCCTGTAACTGTGGAAGTCCTTAAGATTATAACCTTTTGTTTTTTGTTTTCTGTTGCCTCTGTGATGCTTTCATAGCATCTCCTCAGACTAATTTAGGAACCTCTTAAGTTGTTCTTTTCAATTTATCTGAATAGTTCTTCTTACATAATAAAATTTAATGTTATTTAGTCAAGATTGGGGACACTCCCAAATCCACTTTTCATTTCCAGGGAGGTGGTTTTAGACACAGATAATCATGATAAATTATTTTGATCCTGGATGAGGAAGTCTTTAGTGGCATCTGAAGGAGAGGACACGGCTCCTGGACTTGACTGAATGGGTCTTCTGATTTCAGAAACCATTGACAGAGGGAAGGTGGCCTAGGCAGATGTGTCTTGATGCTTTTACTCTTTCCTAAGGGAAGTGGTGCAGCGTGGTGGTTCTAGCACATCTTTGGCATGACTTTAAGGCCGGAAAGTAAAGTCTTGTAAATGAGACACAAAAGGCCAACATTATTTTCCTCTAGTCACCCAAAATACCCATTACATTTAAAGATAGTGTGGATGTCTTTTGTCCCTGATAACTTTCCATTATGTAACTGCTCTTTATTTACTTCCCGTGCTATATAAGTGGCATGATTCCCACAGCAAGTTGAGAGTCTTCTTAGTATGCATTTATGGTAAACTGTCATTTATGTGGGAGTAAAATAACTAGAATTCTTCTCGCATTTTCAGTACTTGACATTTAAGAAGAAGACAGATGGCAAGTAAACAAGGTGAGAACGGGACTTTATTTGCTGTATTACAATCCCAGGCTACTGTGAAGAATTTTAATTAGATGTTATTTCAGTAAGTTTCCAATTCACTGCAGGTCACTGAAGCTTTGAAAGAAGCAGAATGTACACCCAGTATTTTAATATATCAACAGTCTACTGCATGTAGTTGAGAGTTCATCTGGAACTAGTAGGTTATATCCTTAAGGGTGTGAAAATTTCCCTGGGTCTCAGTATGCCTTAGAATGAAAGTATTTTTCTTTGTAATTTTAAATAATATTATTTAAAGTTTCTGGTTGGAGTTCAGAATTAAGTTGGTTTAAATGTTTAAAAATTCCTAGTGTTGTCATACTTCTCCTTTTTAGTAAGGTCATGTTCATTTTTCTTCATGGTGATTATTTTTAATTTTCCATAGCTCTACTGGAGATTTTCTTCACTATGAGATAGCAACTGTTACAGATAATTGACAATTCAATTCTTTGGTTTTCACAAAGAATTTCTGTGAAATATGACCTAAGGTTTTTTTTTTTTTGAAGATAGTTTTTAGAATGATTTATTATAGGAAAATAATTCATGTATGATGCCTTCTTAGGTTATTCTTTGTAGAATTACATATTTCTTCTATACAAATAACATGAAGATCTTGAATAAACATTTGCTTTTCACCATTAAAGTAAAAATAAAGAGCCTTGGAAAATGGCTGGTGCTGAGTTCATGGAGGTTAACAAGTGATATGCAGAAGGCAGACTGTGCCTTAGTTGCAAAGTGTTAAGTTTGTACAACTGACCAACATTGGAGATAACATGTATTCACAGTTTAATTGGTAAATAAGAAAGCTTGCAATGGAAGTTCCAGAAGATGACTTTTCCCCTTAAGGTTATAGCACTTCTGAAGAATGTAGACTCTCTCATGATAAGGTATTAGTAAAGTTAAGACTGAAAAGTGACCTTTTTAATTTGTATACTCATATAGAAAATAACATAATTTCAAAAAAAGAATGCATGCACTGTGTGTGTGTGTGTTTTTAACATGATTGAGTCCTTTTTGTTTCTCATTTTGGGCTTGTAATTCACTTATACAGTGAATTTTCTGCTAAAAATTATAAATACCACAGTGTATCAATATTATATAGCCCCCTCCCATCATTTAGTTATTTACCCTTCTGGTTTCTCTTCAGTTGTTAGGAATATACTTATGTTTCCTTCAGCTCTTTTGTTGATTTTGTTTATTTGTTTGGTCTTTTAAATTTTATTTACTTTTGGCTTCTCTGGGTCTTGTGTTGCTATGCAAGGCTTTTCTCTAGTTGCAGAGAGCAGGGGCTGCTCTAGTTATGATATGGGCGTCTCACTGTGGTGGCTTCTTTTGTTAAACGGAGCACAGGCTATAGAGCACATAGGCTTCAGTAGTTGCAGTTCTTGGGCTCTAGAGCATAAGCCCAGTAGTTTTGGTTCATGGGCATAGTTGCTCTGTGGCACGTGGGATCTTCCGGGACCAGGCATTGAACCCGTGTCTCCTGCATTAGCTGGAGGCTCCATTACCTCTGAGCCACCCTGGAAGCCCTCTTTTGTTGATATAAGTAGCACTTAGCATTGCTTATCTGAGTAGTACCACCTGCTGTGTATGACTTTGTAAAAAAGTAGTTTTTTGGTTTCTGAGTGAAAGGTTTAGGAGAATTACCATCAGAAAGTTTGCTGTACCATTGAATATTACAGAATTTTAAGAACTATTTCTCCAGATGAAGTCAACATGGTAAAAAAAGTGCAGAGTCCTGACATTCTTATTAAGGCTTGATTTTGCCTATATAATCTTTTCTTTCATGATTAGAGGTTCAGTTCAGTTCAGTCGCTCAATCGTGTCCGACTCTTTGTGACCCCATGAATTGCAGCACTCCAGGCCTCCTTGTCCATCACCAGCTCCCAGAATTCGCTCAGACTCACGTCCATCGAGTCTGTGATGCCATCCAGCCATCTCATCCTTTGTTGTCCCCTTCTCCTCCTGCCCCCAATCCCTCCCAGCATCAGAGTCTTTTCCAATGAGTCAACTCTTCGCATGAGGTAGCCAAAGTACTGGAGTTTCAGCTTTAGCATCATTCCAAAGAAATCCCAGGACTAATCTCCTTCAGAATGGACTGATTGGATCTCCTTGCAGTCCAAGGGACTGAAGAGTCTTCTCCAATCCCACAGTTCAAAAGCATCAATTCTTCAGTGCTTAGCTTTCTTTATTGTCCAACTCTCACATCCATACATGACTACTGGAAAAACCATAGCCTTGACTAGGTGGACCTTTGTTGGCAAAGTAATGTCTCTGCATTTTAATATGCTGTCTAGGTTGATCATAGCTTTCCTTCCAAGGAGCAAGCGTCTTTTAATTTCATGGCTGTAGTCATCATCTGCAGTGATTTTGGAGCCCCCCAAAATAAAGTCTGTCGCTGTTTCCATTGTTTCCCCATCTATTTGCCATGAAGTGATGGGACCAGATGCCATGATCTTAGTTTTCTGAATGTTGAGCTTTAAGCCAACTTTTTCACTCTCCTCTTTCACTTTCATCAAGAGGCTCTTTAGTTCTTCTTTGCTTTTTGCCATAAGGGTGGTATCATCTGCATATCTGAGGTTATTGATATTTCTCCCAACAATCTTGATTCCAGCTTGTGCTTCATTCATCCCGGCATTTCTCATGATGTTCTCTGCATATAAGTTAAATAAGCAGGGCGACAACATGCAAGGTTGACATACTCCTTTCCCTATTTGGAACCAGTTTGTTGTTCCATGTCCAGTTCTAACTGTTGCCTCAAAATCTGTTCTCATTATACAGTAGTATCTGGTAGAAATGAATGAAACTGTGATGGCTATAACCTTGAGTAAGCAGTATGCAAAGCATTGTTTATTCATATGAGTGGTTTATCTGTTATGTTTCTTCGTTCTTGCTTCTCTAGCCCCATCTTTTAGGTTTCTTCATTCTTGCTTCTCTAGCCCCATCTCAAATTAGTCTTCCTAAAGTCTTTTTGCTTCATCCACTTCCCATCTTTCAGTGTTCTAGGCCTGCAGGACAATATCCACATCCACATCTTTATCCATCTGAAATGTTTTCTACTATCTATCTAACTTTTGCTCATCCTTCAGATTGTAACTTAAAATGTCATTTCCTAAGAGAGGCCTTCTTTGACAGATCTCACTAAATTATTCTGCATATTATTTTCTGTCATGGTCTTCTGTTCTCTTCTTTCCAGACTCTATAATGAACTATATATAAGGTTCCTTCTTGTCTTTGCCACTTTCTCCCCAGTGCCTACTCTGGTTCCTGCATATTGTGGATGTTCAATAACTGTGTATTAAAGGACTGAGGGGGTGAATATACTCTAATACCAACGTAGATGCTATTTAGGCAGCATCATGAAACTTTGCAAGCATCATTAAATCTGTGCACAGACAGGAGCTGTTGTTAGTTTTTATTATTGTTCAGTTTTGTTTTCTTTCTGGGGATGGAATCAGAAATTTAGTAGTTGTTAAGCTGGAGAAATTTAATTACATTGGGTTTGTTAATCTGGTATGGTCCAGAGTTATTTCTCTTAATCAGCTGAGGATTATGTTTCATGTGCTGTTTAGAAAGGATGAAAAGGACTTTGCAGCCACATGCATCACTCTTCTGCCTGCTGATCACAATTAGAGCCAGAGTCCAGAGTCTGTTTTAAAATAAAACCAAATAGCACGGAGACATCAGATTTACAAGTGAAACTACTTTCCACATATTTAATTATTTGTTGTACTTTACTTAAATGCTTAAATTAGCATATTTAAAAGTTGTGTGGAGAAACATGAAACTTGATATATCCATGTTATATTTCTTCTTAATGCAAATTACATAAGGTTTCAAAATCCCTGTGACAGCACTGATGGATGGTTTCTTGGTTATTACTCTGAAGTTTATGAAATATATGAATATACGCAGGTGTCTGGTACACAAGTCTCTTCATGAGGCAGGTGAATAGTATTCAGCTGTTTATACCTTTGTGAAATAATTGTCATCTTTTTAAAAAATAATTTTATATCATGCCAGAGTATTTTTTAGACAATTTTTTAGTTCCTTTTTTCCAGTTGTATCAATCCAAAACACTTTAGCTTTTTGGCTCCATCCTACATTTCTGAGCCATATTCTATACTTTCAACCATTGCACAGTATCTTTTATGATGGTATCCTCTTCTTATAACTTTGTTTGGCTCTGTTAGTTTGAAATTGTTAAAAAAATATCATGTTACTCACTTACTTAACTCTTGAATAACTTTTAAACTTTAGCCTCACTTACCTGATTTCAGTTTCTGGATTTTGCCAAGATCTTTTCTACCTTGTTGCCTCTTCAAATTGCTTCCACTTCCTGAAAAGCTCTTCCTCTGAGTCTTCACATTTTTAGAGTAGGGGCAGAGATCCAGGTGTAAGTATCACCTCCTTAGATGGGTCTTCTTTGACTACTCTATCTAAAATAGATTGTCCCACTTAATAAGTATTTTGAGTATTCATTGATTGGTTTTTTCTTTTCCCAAGTGTGTTACCTATCTTTAAAGGAATAATTGAAGTTCTTATTTTTGAAACATTTTCTGAATAGTGAGTGCTAGCATGTGAGGTTTTTGTTTTTGTTTTTTTAAACTTTTTGCTATTTGTCAAAGCATTGTAGTTGGTAGTGTAGAAGCAGAGTTCAGTCTTGATTCTTCGATGTACGAAAACTGTTAATATTTGAGGGACACTTAGGGTCCTCAGGACTCACAGGAGAGTAGCTGAGCTTACCTACCGGTCAGGGAAGAGTTGAGTGGGGAGTTATGTAGGAGTAGCAGCTAGATACAGGTAGCGATTGTGTCATGGAAGATGTCATAAAGGAGTATGGAGGTCACAGCTAGCTCGGGAGTGTGTGAAACCATACTGTATTGGGGTTCTGAGGTGTTAGGTTATCTCAGCAGGGTGGGCTTCTGGGGATTTTGGTTGTCTTTTTATAGTTTTCTCTTTCTCTAACCAAGTTATGAGAATGGTTACGTTTCTGATGAAGGGTAGAGGGGAGAGTATATATCAAGAAGAAAAGGTAATTAATAGTGTATCATACAGTTTCACATTTAAATAACGTAAGTTTTGCATTTTGGGTATTATTGTTAGCTATTCATCTTGAAGTGTGGTGTTACTGATTAGTACGTTTGATGCTTCACTCGTTGCTTTGTACTAGATCACGTGCCCTATGCACGCAGGGGATTCAGTGAGCATCTGAAAGAACAGACCCAGATTTTGAGAACAGAATTTGCCTTTTAAATTTGGTGTTTTCTTCATTGTGCCCTAACTCAGTTTACACTAAACATTGCACTTTCCATTAGGCTCCACATTAGATAAGCATTTGATTATATGCAGATGTGTATCTTACTCCGAAACAATTTTGTCTCTGAAATGATACAGCCAGATATTTTTCTGTCTTATAACTTCAACTTTAAAATTTAATCTTAGCCTGCAGGATTGTTTGTTTTGAAATAAACTTTCAGAGACAGAAATGGTTCTTTAAAAGAAAAAAAAATGTTCTTATCTGTGGCCTGTCTCTCACAACATAATCTGATTGATCTTTCTTATTATTCTATGATGTTTTATACATTTGATACTGTATCAAGGTTACCAACACAGAAAAACTTTCAGATTGTTGTGTTGCTGATTCAAGGGAAGTGTAATATTACATACAGAGGAAAATCCTTGGATAAGAAATGTTGCTTCCTCTAGGAAATGAAGTACGAGGATCTAATGTCAATCACATAAACAAGGGCCGACCTTATTAGGCAGTTTTGGATACCTATTCAATGGCTTTATTGGAAGGCTTTTCTCATCATGATTCTTGAGGATTTATGCACTGATTATACCACAGACAGTCTAACCAGTTGGTTTGATGTTGACAGCAATGCATTATGGGAGAGAAGGAGAAAGTACAGATTATAACTGTACATTGTTGCTCTCTTATTTGTTTCTTAACATCTAAAGCAGTAGAATTCCTCAGTAAGGGTTCCAGTGATAGTGGAGGCAAGTCAACCACATTTGATTGTTAGGGTCCTTGAGTTTATAGGTGTGTTAACTAACTAAATATGAAATGAGATATATCCCTTTAAGTTAAAACTGTCAGTATGTGCAGATACTATTTCAAATACTGTTATTAGGACTGTATTGAGTTAAATTTCCAGCAGTGATAAATAAATTTGCAACTCCTTGTAATGGTTTTTAATTCAGGAATTTCTCTTCCACGGGATAATCAATAAATGTGAAGAAATGTTTCCAAAATAGTAATAGTGTATCTTAAAAATATTTGTGTACTATGCTAAATTGACAGGAAATTTTATTTTACATCTTTATTATTTTAAAAAAATTATTTAATTTTTGGCTGCCCTGGGTCTTTGTTACTGCACACGTTTTTTCCCTTAGTTGCAGAGAGTAAGGACTACTCTTGGGGTTCACGGGTTTCTCACTGTGGTGGCCTCTCATTGCACAGCATGGGTTCTAGGCTCACAGGGCTTCAGTAGGTGTAACCAGGGGCTTAGTTGCTCTGCGGCATGTGAGATCTTCCAGGACCAGGGATCAAACCTGTGTGTCCTGCACTGGCAGGGGTATTCTTATCCACTGTGCCATCAGGGGAGTCCAGGAAATTTTAAGTGAAAGTAAATGCTAGCTAACTTTGAAAGAATGTTCGTTTTAGAATTTAGCTGAAAGATAGTTGGGAGAATTGTGAAATGACACAGGATTAGGAGTTATTAATTACTACTGATACTGGGTCTTCCCACAGAAACTGACAATAAAGAGAAAATTTTGATTTTAGAAGGAGATCTTCCATATCATGAAGATATGAAGATAGCTGCAGTTTTTGTGTGTAGGAGTTGATCTTCCGCCTTCACTGTGAAAAAAAACAACTGTATAGAAAAACAGTATTCATTACACTTATTTCACCTGAGTGTTTGATGTTCAAGTGGTTGTCATAAGCACAAAACCAGATTGAAATGGTTACTTCTATTTCCTGAAGCAAGCATATTTCATGAGCCTTATAAAAATAATATTTAAAAATTTTATCATTAGAGGATATTACAATGTCTCTTTAGCAGTTACTGTAAAAGAAGATAGGAGAGAAAAGTTGATCCCTTAAATTGCTTTTTGTTTGCAGGAAGGCAGTAACATAAAAAGTATTGGAGCAAGCTGTTCATGTTAAATTTTCTGGTCTAGAAATTTGGCATAGAAGTTCCCTAGAAGCTTCTGTTCCATTGTGGTTAAAATGTTTTCTCACCTTTGTGAATGACCTCATTACTGCCGATGTAGGTGAGATGTTGAAATGTGCCTGGAGAAAGTGGTGTAAAACTTCCTTTGACCTTTTCTGGACTCAGGGCTGAGATACCTTAGACCTGCTGCTTATTTTTAAAATCAAGGATGTTGTGTTCAGATGGTAAAGTTGATTTAAGAAACCTCAATTTGTTTTATATATAATCATCTTTTGCTTCTAAGTTTATCACTGAAAGAAAGGTAAAGAAAATTTTGCCTCAGGGTCAAGAGTAATGTTACTTAAATTTATTGATGCATAGTTGTTTATTTTCTATTTTATGCTAAAAAAACCCCTTAAGACTAAAATGAGAAAATACTCATTTTGGTAGTAATAAAAGTGTTTAGTATTTCATATAATCCTGCTTTTAATGTAGTTTGGCATCACTGTTAATTTTTATTTTCATTTAAGGAAAGACAATCTAGTTTGGCTTACTTCACTCAGTGAAGTGTCATTTAATGTCTAATGAAAATCATTTTGAATTTCCATTGCTCTCTCTATTAAAGACAGCTGCTAATTATTTAAAAAACTCATTTTGCTACTTTCTTTCGTAATGTGTTCCCCCATTTTCATCCACCCATAGTAAAGAGTATTTCCTGGGCTCCTGTGGACCTGATGTGACCTTGTGAGTAAGTTCTGACTAACTGGATGTGAACAGAAGTGAGGCTTCTAGATCATGTCCTTAAAGGGAGTCCACATGCCCTCTTCTCCCTCTTTTTCTGGCTCGCTGCTGGCTACAGTGGGTTGAGTCACCTTGGGTCACATGGAGGGGAGCTATGGCATAGGAATGACCCAACTCCAAGAAAGAAGGAGCCCCAGTCAATGACTGCACACTCTCTCACAGACTAGAGCTGCTATATACTTTTAGGTGAGAGGGACAGAAACACGTGGAAGCTGCTACTGTTCTGTCTCTGCCACACCCAGCCAAAACTAGATGCCAGAAGTCACCACTCTGCTGAGAGTAACCGTCGTTTCTGCCACATTCTTTTGAGATTGTTTCAAATTTGTATAATAGTAATAAGTGAAGTCATGGCCATATGAAGTAGAGCATTATTAACTGTGCCTTGCTTAGCTGAAAACTAAGCACTGGATTCATGCTAATGAGACTCTTTAGTATTGCTGTGATTTATAATGCACATTGGATCTATGTTAAACGAATTTATGACCATCCCTAGTTGTTGGATTTTATGACACATTGAGGGTTTAACAGGATATTGTCTGCTGATGGTCCAGATTTTCTGTGTTTTTGTCTTTGTGTCTGCTCTCCTATACCTTCCTTCCTTTACTTTTGTACCCAGGTCTTTCTCTTCTACTTCTCTGTTTGGCCGGTGTCTGGGGAAGCTTTTGGTGCATGATGCTCTGCCTGCCTGGTTCACCAGAGCTCCAGGACCTTACTAGAGCCCAGGTGCCTGGCCCTGATCCTGAACACATACACACTGGTGAAATTCAGCTACTTGCCTGGGGAGTTGGCGGGCTTCTATTATAATGGATTGAAAAATGCCCTCTGTTTTGCAACCTTTTAGACTTAATAATACCACTTACAAGAAATTATGAATGTTATAGGAACCACCGACTGTGTGGGAGATGAGTACCAGGAAAAAAAAAATGTTTCAAAATGATGAGTGTGAAAATTTCAGAAGGCATTGTTTGGTTTGTCATTTTCAGTCCAAAAGGCAGCTTACATTTCGCAGGGGAGATGGGTAGAGCTTCATTGAATGATCTGGTTCAGTCTCAAGTAATTTAGTTATGTTTCATTAATATTAAAGTACTTTGCAAAGTAATCATGAATTATGTGTGAAGCCCTAGGTGGGGAAAGTTTGAAGGAGGACAGTGGTATAAGAACAACCCAAATCCTCTTGTTGATGTCCTTTCTCATCTCTTATTTTTATGGCTCTGCCAAATTCTCTTGCATTCTGTATGTGTATATATAATTGCATGCAGATACCAGGCATCTTTCATTTTAAAGAAAACTAGGGGATGGCCAGATGTAATCTTCCTCGCCTGTGATTCATTCACATTTTGAAATTCAGTGTATATAGGAACGGAAAAGAAGGAGCATTTCGTTCCACATCAACCTATACAAACTTTCAAGCACTATGGTCTATATCCTGATCCTTGAGCAATATTGAAAACCTCTCATTTTGCTGGAGCAGCTTAGAGCCCAAAACTCTTCTCTTCATGTTCAGAAAGTTTTCCTGTCAAGGCTTCCAGAGTCTTCTGACTTCCATTACAGTCACATCCTTGGAGATGTCAATATTAGTCTTCATTGTGTATTCTAGTGTTTAAATGGGACTTTACCCTACGGTCTTTTTGACACTTCAGATGCATCTGTGATTCTCAGCTTGTTGACTTCACTGTCAGGAACTCTTATTGTTATTCTGCTCAGCCGTGTGTATCCATGGCCAAGTCCTGCTACCCTCAGGAATCTTTAATTCCAAAATCTCATTCTGCAAACTCACCCATAGTCCTTCTGCCTCTCTTATTTCCTTGTACCCATAAAATCGTCCTTTCAATTTTATTGATATTCTCCATTATTCATATTCCGTTCTCTGGTCTTTTGAATGTCTTCAGGCTTCTTTCATTTCCATACTCATTTTGGATCACACTAATCATTAGCTAGATGGATCTGAGTTCAAGCCTAGTTCTCCAAGTTACTTATGGTGTGTTGATATTAATATGGCTGATTCATGTTGATGTTTGGTAGAAATCAGCTTTACAGTACTGTAAAGCAATTATCTCAACTAAAAATAAATACAAAGGGCTCTCAAAAAATAGTAATTTACCTAATTCCTCTGCATCTCAAAATTCTTACTTGTAAGAAGTATATTACAATATCCATCTTGTGGAGTGGTTGAAAGTATAGTATATAGAAAAGTGTTGGTTAACTGCCTAGTATAGTTCAAGGCCATTAGTTGTTATTAATGTGAGCTGCTTTTATCTTCATTATTAGTTAAGAGAATGATAAATGCAGAAAAGGTGAATGAAGTTGGGGACAGAATAATACAGAGCTAAGGAGCATAGATTTGTAAGTTCTTCAGCAGTGAGGTAGCACCATTTAAAATTCATGTGAAAGGTTTTCCCAAAAAAACAGTGTGATAGTAATAAAGACTAGAGAACAGAGTAGGAAGTTTGTTGTATGATATTTCCAGGTTAGCATATCTTGTTTCATATTTTATCTTTTAAAAATATAGATCATGTTTGATACTGTACTGTTACGTTCTGTACCACATAGTTTTATTCTTTATGGCTGTCTTAATAGAGAACATTTTATGTATGTGGTAAATGTGAGTTTATTTCTGTAGTCAAGGAGATAATGGGTTTCTTTTGATGTATCTACTGTCTTGTTGCGCTAATTGAATTGTACGATGAACTTGTGTCTCCATAAATAAAACCAGGGACCGGTCATGCTGGAGCCATCGAAATGCCTAAAGTGCTTGACTTTAAGTTTCCAAAGCATTTGGATATGTTGTTTAGGTGCTAAGTCAAAGCAGTCTCCTCAGGAACATCAGTCTTATTAAATTGATGTCTAATCTCTGTGAATTTATATGTTATCAAAATACTTTCAAATGTGACATTCATATTAGAAATGAAATATGAATGAAAAGACTGGGGTTCACTTGATGATGTCATACATTGTTTATTATACTGGGGAGTGAATGCTTAACATCAGCCTAGGATGGTGATGTCATACTTTCTTATACTACTGTTTTCACACATTTTCGTCAGGATAGGTCAGTGAGAAAAGGTAAGAATTTCAACTAATGGCAAACACTTTGTACCTTTTAATAAGAAGTTGTTTTTAATTTGAAAACTGAGAAAAGAGCTGCACGGCAGCTCAGTTGTTAGTTTATCTTACCCTCAAACTTCTATGAATTCATTTATTTATTAATCGGTTCCTTAATATGATTTGTGGAACACCTACACTGTCCTGACCCTATTGCAGTTGCACAGACTAGTTGTGAATTGTTGAGCCTGATTCCTCTTCCATATGGATTAGAGAGTAGATAGAAAATACCAGAAAACCTGAACAGTATCTGTATTTTGCTTTGAATGTTTTTTTTCTGTTGCCCTTTTCCTCTCCATCTCCTTTCCATCCCAGCTCTTCCTTCTTCCCCGTCTCAGGGCTCAAGGAGATGAGGAGATGGGACCTTGGAGGGGAAGACTGGTTTAAGGGAACTCTTTTCCAACCGTGAGTTTGAGTCTTCTCACAGTGTCTGATAAGCCATTAGCTGCAGGACTTTGAAAAGAAGAGATAACCACGACTGACTCGGTCTCTTCATTCCACTCTTATCTGGTAAAGGACACTCAGGGTGCCAGTTATGCCCCAGGCTTGAAGATCTACTGGTAAGACTGTGCCGTCTGTCCTTGTGGAGTAGACATTCTACTGGGAGAGACAGACCACAAAGTCAACCTGCACAGCGTGTCAGAATCTCACGTGGTGATATGCTCAAGAAAAAGACTCATCTCTAGGATAAGAGGCTAGCTGGTTACACTCCAGGATTGTTGGCATGGCTCTGTCATCTCCTCACACTTGCCCAAGGTGTATGGACAGGTCCTCTTCTTGTGAGTCGAAAGGGAGAAGGGAGAAGAGTGAAACCTCCCTCTCAGGGGTGATGTGAAGGGGAAGAAGGTTGGAGGCTGATCCTGTTCTCACTGCCTCCGCCACCCCATCGTGGTTCCTGTATCAGGCTGAGCTGTCAGCTTCTCCATTTCCACCACCTGGATGTCCCCAATTGGTATAAAAATCCTCTTGTAAGTTGTTAAACCAGTTGTGAGTAAGAATGGGCTAGATGATGGGCACCAGGGGAGGGTACAAAGAAGAAAGGGGCCGAGAGAGCAGAGGGTGGAATTCACTCAAGACAGCCTGAGTCTGCATCACAGTTGCCCTGAGCCAGTGCTGTGTTTGTGCTATTCAGCCCTCTTAAAGTGACAGAAATACGTGGCATTTGGTTGAGGTTCTGTTGACTGGCTGATAGTTGATTTACAATGTCGTGCCAATCTCTGCTGTACAGTATGGTTTAGGTTCTTGGTTCACGTTTGTTGACTATAGTGGCCTTGCGTAGACAGAACACCACCAGCTGATTGTCCGTTGTACACATATAAACAGGGGGGTGTTTGACAGTTGATTTCTAGGCTGTGGTTACAGTCTCCACAAATTGTACCCTTTGCAAGGCCCCTGAAACATAAACTTGGCTTTTAAAGAAAGAAGATGCAGCTATTTCACATCCATCCCTGAAGAGTGACTAGGGCCATAGAGGGCATTCCAGGGGATTTGAGAACCCATAAATGTGAAGTATGGGGAATACAGGAAGAAAACACTACTAGGCTTAGGTTTGAAGATTCCCAGTTAACTACCTGCTTCTCTGAAGACTGATGGTGGGGAGAAGAGTCATGAAAGAGGGGGAGTTTCAGGGAACCTCTGAGTTCAAAGGGTAAAATAGGAACAGAGACCGTATAGGAAGAAATGGGGAGAAAGAAGCTTATTGATTTTTTTTTTTTTTTTTTTTAAAGAAAGTGAAGCGTGGCAGGGACATGAGAGTCAGCTCTTTAGCAAGGAGATGGAGAGTCAGCTGTTTAGTGTTAGTAGCAGAGCCAGAGCTGGGGAGGGGCAGGCATTGAGGAAGGTGGTAATAGAGAAATGATAAGCCTGGAAGCTCACAGGCGCCCTGCAGGGGGCTTCCTACCCTGAGCTGGGGAGAATTTCCAGGCTCAGAGTTTAGGAGACCTTGGCAAGTTAGAGCTCAGCACTAGAGAAGACTAGTTGCAACTTGAAACACAGAGGGTAATTGTGAGCAAGACAGAAAAGCATCCTCCTTTCAAAGGTCAGGACTCAGCCCATGGTGGGCAGTCAAAGAGTAACCGAGTCAGAAAGGCAATCATAGCCCAATTTCAAAGTGTGCAGGTGGCTGAATGGGGAGGTTTGAGATAGACTGATTGGTTTAGAAGTAGGATAGAAGCTATATAATCCCATAACCTGAAACTTTCCGTGTGTTCCTTAAACTGGTTACTTCGAACTCAAGATTTTGGTATAATGTAAATGTGGTCTATGGAACTGAAGATGTCTATATTGAACTGCTTTGGGCCAGACAGGGGCCTGGGGTATCAAGAGCAGTGCCCATCCTAGGGGTTCTGTCTGGAGGGGAGACTGTCCTACTCTCACTTTACCCTTAGTGGTTTGAGCAGAAGGTCTCCAAGGGAAGCAGAGTAGAGGTCAGGCCAGGGAGCCTTCTGTGCTGTGTGGTTTTGTCAGTGACACTGATCATAGCCAGAAGCAGCTGTTTTAGTGAAGTTCAAACTTGTTGTCTAAATTCAGTAGAAGCAGGAAGAATGTCAGAGGCGATGTTTGAATTTTAGGGCCTTTTATAAGGGCCTAAGATAAAACTGTTTAGGCCTTCTGTCCTCTGTCATTTCAAGCACAGCCTTTTAATTTCAACACAGTTAGTTTCTGGAGATGAATAGGGCATTGAACGGGTTCTATAAACAAGTACATATTTCTGAGGCATAAACAGGAACGCGAGCAGCGCAAACAGCGTGTCAGTAGGACAGGGGCTGTGCTGAGAGGAGCAAGGCTGCAGCCCTTTCTTTGCTCCAGTCTGGAGAAGCAACTCTGTTGTCCTTGATTTAAGGAGCAGTGAAATTATAAATCAGAAAATGCTGATGTACCTACCCACCATTAGTCAGGTCTGCAGACAGTGCCACAGGGAGATGATATATGAGTAATATTATAGGCTGATTAAACACACGTTGCTTTTTAAAGAAATCACAAGATGAAATGGCAAAACAAAACGGTAGAATTGTTAGGGTACTAAGAACAGTGGAGAAGACTCTGAAGAAAATTTATACTTCTATCACATGGGAGGTCTATTTTTTCATCCTCCACTGAAAAGGTCCCTTCACCCAATTTTAGATTTAACTTGCTTCCCTTGGCTCTGATTGTGTCTGGCAGATGTAACAGAGTGAGAGCTTGGGTTCACTCTCAAGAGGATGAGATCCCATTCATGATACCCCAAATTGAGAGCCCCAGTTCATTTCAAAATTGACCAACTATGGAAGGACTTAGCATCTTTGCCTTAGCATCTTTGCATACTCATCCTCAGCATAGGACCTGAGCTATTGGAGTTATTAAAGAATTATCATGCCTGAGAACTGTCAAGGCATTTTGTTCATCACCTTTTCTTGAGCAGTTTTCCTGTGCCTCTTGTGTTTAGAGATAATGTTTAACATTATCCCATTCAAAAGTGTAATTTGTTGTTAAATAGGTTAAATGCATGCGACTACATGTGTGTATGTGCGTGAACACCCCCTCCACACACTGTATTCATATATAAATGCATGTGAATAAGATAATTATAAATTAAAATTGTAACTTAGCAAATCACAGTGAATTCATTAAAGAAATTGTCTGTCAATACAGTGAAAATTTATTGATAGATTTGTAAAAATAAAGTTGTATCTCTATTTGCGGGTATAGAACGATTTTTAAAGGTTTTACAGAAATAAAAAGAACACAAAGCAAGGTGCAGCAGTGTGTTTAGTATGATAGCATGATGTGAACAGGAATATATACAGACAGGTTCACATCTACGCTTGTTTACATCTGACCATGAGAAGAGGTAAAATGGGCTGGAGTCATGACCTTGGAAGTGAGAAGCTTTGTTTCTTAGTAGAGAAGAAGAAATAAAGATATAGAGAAATAATGAAATACTGAAAAATTAGTTGAGAAATAAAAGAAGGGAAGTTAGAGCAAATTCTGTGTGTGTGTGTATTTTAAATGCACATTTTAATTTGTGGGACTTTGGAGAAAGCTGGGTCATTGGTTGGATGATTGCAGCACCTTCTTCCATGTCCAGGTAAGAATACAAATGCATGCTGGGCACTTGGCATGCTGAAGTGTGACTCACCATTGTAAATCAGTTTATTTTTCTACCTGCCTTGCAGAAATTTTCTTTTCTTTTTTTCTTTGCAGTAACATTTATATGAATTTGTATTCTTACTGTGAAATTTCAGCATCCGGTCTGTAGACTTTTTTTGTGATAGGATACTGCCTATTGGTAGAACTAGAAATGGCTTACTGGTTAGTCATTTTCTCTGGTATTTGACCTTTAGGAGGGTGAATGTGTAAACCTTTGAAACTGTTTGGCTCTGAAATATTGATGGATCTCTTAGGCAGATAAGTATTTGAGTAGTAGGTTATATGTGATCTTTAAGGGACTAGGATTTTGAATAATGTTAACCAAGCACTAAAATTATTTTGTGTTTGTATCTCAGGGACAGCAGAATGACTACCCAGATCACTTTTCTGAATCCCATAAAATTAAAATAGCTACTGCTGCTGCTAAGTTGCTTCAGTCGTGCCTGACTCTGTGCAACCCCATAGACAGCAGCCCACCAACCAGGCTTCTCTGTCCATGGGATTCTCTAGGCAAGAATACTGGAGTGGGTTGCCATTTCCTTCTCCATAAGAAAATAGAAATGATGGAATATTTAATTTTTATTTGGCATTTATATAAAAATTAAATGTCGGCAATCACTTCATGTCCTACCTTTAAGGACCTGGTAAAATTTAACCTGGATTTTTGTGAACTTCCATTAAAATTGTTGGATTATTGGGTTTGAAATTAAAATTTCTTTTCCCCCACTAAAGAACAAAATGGAATGGGGAGTAGCAAAGTTGGAAAACAAACTTTCTAGGACTTTTAAAGCCATATGAATGCTCATCTTATCAGCTCTGTTGATTTTCTTGGTGGGACAAAGTCTGGCTTTTCTGTATGTATTTTCTTGATTTTTACAATAAAAGATTCTTTAAAATCATCCTAATGAATTTTTTTCTGTAATTCTTGAGGTTTTACCTTTTTGTGTATGTGTGAGATTCATATAACTTAGTTTTGATATTGGGTTTAGAACAAATGAGTGATGTTTCCTCTGAAGCACAAACAGGTTATTTTCCTGTGTCATTTCAAGAACAAAGAAGGGGGTGAGTGGGGTAATTGGGAGAGAACTGCTAACTGATGAGGATGAACTTTGATATCTTAGCCATGCATTTATATATGACATTTTTTTTTCTTAGAATCAAATTATATGTCATTTCCCTCACTTCCTCACCAGTCTTGCTTGTACTACTTTAAACTTTCTGCTAGCTGCTTCTTTCTAAGTCTAATAGCTTGCATCTGTGATTTCATATATAAAGATAAAATTTTCATCATAGAAATATTTTTTCTACATAATAATAGGAAAGTAGTGTATCAACAGAATTTGGATTTATTTGATATTCCATACGTAGGGTGAGTAAAACTGAAAGGAAACATGGTATCCATTTAAAGAATTTTGCATTGTAGTGATTTAGTGAAAAGTTCTGATGATACTATATTTCTAGAAATGAAAACTGAAACTTTTCAGGAGCAAGGAAACAAAGACACAAGAAATGCAGCAACAAAAAAACTATACTATTGATTACTTCTGGCCTGAAGCTGAGTTGTAAAACCCCTCAGGCGTGTAGAAACTAGTATTAGCTACTTCCACCTTATGTGTTTTTGAGTCTATTCATTTGATTTTCTGCAAAACTTCATGCCTCCACTTTAAATATTTATGTTTATACTTTTCAAGTGGTTTCCACAATGGTCGACTATATATAGTTGATATATGAGTCTAGATTTAGTTAAGTTATGTCTAACATTTTACGTAGTATGTTGGAAGCATATTGGTTACATGTAAGTAGAAGGCTGACAGGTTGAGATGGTTGGATAGCATCACTGATACAATGGACATGAACTTGGCCAAACTCCGGTGAGGGATGGGGAGGGCTGGCAAGCTGCAGCCCATGGGGTCGCTGGGTCAGACATGACTTAGGACGGAATAGCCTCAACAAGTAGAAGGATTTCTGTTTCGCAGATTGACGGGTGCAGTTGTGAAGTTAAGTCAGAGAGAGTTAAGTTGAAGCATACTTTTTCATTTTCCTTTTGCTCTTGAACATAACAGGTTTCTCTGAGGGGTTTTTTTTTTAAACAAGTTAGTAGCACCAAGAGATCCTTATTTTCTAAATCTAACTCTCTAGTCTTTAATTTTTCTATGTCCTACCCTATACTTCATGAACAAAGGCTTCCCATCTGGCTCAGTGGTAAAGAATCCACCTGTCAGTGCAGGAGGTGCAAGAGATGTGGCTTTGATCCCTGGGGTGGGAAGATTCCCTGGAGGAGGAAGTGGCAACCCACTCCAGTATTCTTGCCTAAGAATCCGATGGACAGAGGAGCGTGGTGAGCTGTAGTTCATACTGTTGGAAAGAGTCAGACAAAGCTGAGACTAAGCATGCACACACACATACTTCATGAACTGTTAACTTAAGATCTTAAAGTGAGAGAGTAGCTTAAAATAACGTATATTTTATTGTTTATGATTGTTTCTCACCATTAACCACTTTTTTAAACTTCTCTAAGCTTTCTGTAATTATTAAATAATTCATAATTTCTGTTGTGTTTGTAATTAAACAGGATTTGTATTAAATTCAGTGCTGATGCACAGTTGAATTTATTATTGCCTTAATTAAGAAAAAGTCTATGATTTCTCAGCATTTGTATGATGTACAAAAACTGTGTAGTCATTGTGCTTTATTTTTAAATTGCTTTCTTATTTTCAATAGAGAACCCATTCCATTACCTTTACAATATCTTTCAAGTTTCCTTAACTACAGTGTAAATCAATACCTGGAGATTTTATGTCTTAGCCATACTTTTGTCAGTATGGGAATATAATCTTAATAAGTTGATTGTTGATGATAGTGAATCTTAAAATTAATGGCTTATTTACTGTATTGAATTCTTATGGCTTTCAGTGTTTTTGTGTTTAAGTGTGGCGTCTGATTTTACAACATAATACCTGTAAATACATTTTTATTATTACCAATTTGTTAGTTTCCATTTTTTGTAGTAATTTTGTCTGAAATTTTTTTCAGGATAAGTTTTCATTAAGTTGACGGAGTTAGTGGTATTGTGACATTTAAATGAAAACACATGGATTTCTGAAATCTAGGATATTTAAAAAAGCTATAATTTAATTCAACCTTTTGAAACAATAATTGTTTATTTTCACAAATGTATTTTTATTCCTGGAAACAAGTTTCAGCATAATGATTTAAAATGATAAATTGATAGACATACCACATAAAAAGGCAAATTAGATTTTTATTGGCTGTGTTCTTTGCTTTCTGTAAATATCTATATATCTTTCTATATAATACTTTAGACATCATTTAAATGCTTATTGAAAAACCAGCTTCTTTCTCACCTCAAGCTGAAAACTTGCATCAGTCACTTTTCNTACTGTTGACCAGAAGTTTGGTTGGTGGATGACTCAATAAATATTTGATGAATGAATGAATGAGTGAATCTACTTAAATGGTAGGTTATTTTGTTTTTTCACTTATCTGTTGGGAGATAGCATTGATTCTGAGCTTATCATCTAAAAGCTACAAGGATATTAGCTAATACTTAGTTTTAGAATCGGAGAAGGCGATGGCACCCCACTCTTGCCTGGAGAATCCCATGGACAGAGGAGCCTGGTGGGCTGCGGTCCATGGGGTTTGCGAAGAGTCAGACACGACTGAGCAACTTCCCTTTCACTTTTCACTTTCATGCATTGGAGAAGGAAATGGCAACCCACTCCAGTGTTCTTGCCTGGAGAATCCCAGGGACGGGGGGAGCCTGGTGGGCTGCTGTCTATGGGGTCACACAGAGTTGGACACGACTGAAGTGACTTAGCAGCAGCAGCAGTTTTAGAATATTTTTCTTAGTTTACTTTCAGCGATCCTAGTATTTCAATATAGTTTAGCCTTGGATTTGTCCTAAAATGATTTTTTTAATTGTCACATGAAAGCATTTCCATCAGTAGTTATTGACTTCTTTAAAGAAAATAAAACCAGCTAAATAAATAATAATTTAATATTTGGAAATACTAGAAACAAATAATATTTACTAATGTTCTTCTTTAAACTACTTTAAACTGAATCGATGTTATTGTCGGTGGCTCAACAAGTGAGATCCAAGTCATAGACTCTGTGCAAAGTGTCTTTAAGACCAGCTATAGAAATTGTGACTTCCTTATGAAGCTTAGGAATATAGTTGGGCAGAGTGCAGTGACATAAAGTTAAGGATGGAGTCATACTGCATGACCTTCAAAGGCTTTCCAGCTCGTTATTGATGTATTAAAGTCTACTTTAAAAGCAGTAATTTTGAATAACCTCTATTAACAACATAATCCTGAGGTGGAGGGCGAGAACCTCTGATTTTTAAAAAGCAAATAAGATTTTTTATTTTTTGGTTTTGTTGTAAATTTTATTATGCTTTGTGGTATGTGTCTGTGCATCTATCCTGTTTCCCCTTAATTGTGTGTGTGTGTGAACACTGTTAGGTAATTTCACAAATAAAACTCGTGTGTGTGTGTGTGTGTGTGTGTGTGTGTGTGTGTGTGGTTGTGTCTGGCTGGCTGTGACCCTCTGGACTGTAGCCTGCCAGGCTCCTCTGTCCATGGCGTTCTTGAGGAAACAATACTGGAGTGGGTTGCCATTTCCTCCTCTAGGAAACTACATAAGAAACTATTAAATGCTTACTAGACATATACAATTCCTTGGAATTCTTTACAAGATTATGTTGCAAGTTAGTACAATAATTAAAAGTGAAAGTCGCCCTGTCCTGTCTGACTCTTTGCGACCGACCCCATGAACTATACAATCTGTGGGATTCTCCAGGCCAGAATACTGGGGTGGGTAGCCTTCCCTTTTCTAGAGGATCTTCCCAACCCAGGAATCAAACCCAGGTCTGCCGCATTGCTCTGAATTACTGATAATGGAAAATATTCCTACCCATCAAATTTTTAATGAAAAGTAGAATATTTAGGAAAGAAAGTGATTAATCTTTCTGTAAAATTTGATATAGTTAAATTTATTCCAGTGTTATTTAGATTTATAAATAGATATTTACTTAGAAAATGTAAAGCTTTCTCTAATGGTATTCTATTAGATATATGTATGAAGGGCTTTTATAAGTATTAATTGACTTATTAAAGATTTAGTTAGATATTTGTTTAAAAATATGGTTGGACAGTGAGTAAGCTTAAAATAATAATCTGAATTTGTTTCTCTGAGTAGTTTAACCAAAAAGCTCAGTAATTCATATGGTTCTACTTTAAGATTTGTCATGAAAATAAGTTCCTTCAAAATAGGGTTTAAAAAATTTTTTTTGGAAGTTGACAGGAATGTTTTACACAAATTCATATTTAGTTTCTAATGTTTAAGTTAAAATTTAGTTTCTAAGCGTGTCTATTATTGATTTATATTTTAACAGTTTTCAGTGT
>SJYV01010810.1:662703-684112 GCA_006410875.1 Neotragus pygmaeus | reverse complement strand
CTCTATCTCTATTTTGAAATTTTCTACTCATTAAGTTTTAGCTTAAAAATACCCTGGTATAACATGTGCTGTTTTCTGTGGCATATCTTTTATTTTTTTTGGCTTTTCAGCCTGCTATTTGGCAAAGCCTAGTGAGGGGTTTAAGGCTCAGCATATCTTTGTGACCTTTAAAAAGAATATCCGCTTGTTGATAACAGATAAGGATCTCAGACTTTCTATCTCTGCCTTTTGTGAGATGTTTTAAAGAGTCAGTTCATTAGACCATGTGAGTAAAGTATCAAATTCTACTTTTACTTTGAAGTGGAGTTGGTGAATAGTTGAGAGCACAGGTAGCTGCCCTTGGAGGACTGTGTTCATTATCCTAAAATTTCATTTGTGCACTAATATGGTTATATTGTAAACAAGGTGTCTATCTACCTGAGTGTATAGAGAAGCTAAATCATTTATTCATTAACTCAACACGTGCTATACATAATGCCAGGTTAAAGTGAGAATTTAAATCTCTTTGAATTTCTAATTTTTTAAAACCTGAAATTTCATTCACATTGTTCTTCATTGAGCAAACATCCTACTGAGTCCCTGCAATGTGCAGGTCATGGGAATCGGCCCTGTAGGAACATAATGCTTCACACGATCTGCTTCCTATTATTAATATCCTTTGGTTTGTTTCTCCCTTTCTCCCTCCCTTCCTTTCTCCTCCCCCCTTTTCATTCTTTCATTTCTTTTTTTTTTTTTTTAATTTTTAAAAACTCAGCAGAGGAGAGAGAAAATGTGAATGTAGTACAAGGGAAGAAAAAGTATAGATGCTGCAGTATTCATGCTGCACAAAGGGAGTATGAGTGATTAAGTGCGGCTTCGGGGACTGGAGGTGGCTTCACTATGGGATGAGTGGGAATTTCCAGCACCCAAGTGAGGGACAGGCAGACTGAAGTATGTGTAAAGGCCTGTTGTACCTAGTTACTCCAGGGAGTTCTAAGTAATGGTATAAAAAGTTTGGTCAGATATTTTAAGAGATGTAAAGAAAAATGTGGCTAGGATTGTCTGTTCAGGCTGGAGAGAATGGATACCAGGCTCAGAACTGTGAGCTTTATAACAATTATACAGTTGACATTTATTCCAGGAGGTGAGTGAAGTGATCTGACCTGTGCTTTAGAAAGGTGATCATGGAGAAAGTACATAAATAAAGCAGCAGGGCTAGATTGGAGGCAGGGGCTTGCATGGTGGTCCTTTGTATATGAGATGGGGAGGATCTGAACTCTGAAGAACCATTGTGTGGGAGATACGGAAGTTACCGCATGGCGAAGAAGACCAACTGACTAATGTACCAATTGGGTATTGGTAGTGGAGGGTTGTAGAAATGAAATGCTTTCTCACTATGAAGTGAGGATAGAGGTACAACTGTTCTACAATAGAGGAATAAAAAGTAGATTCAAAGACAAATGAAAACTGAAGAAAAACGTAAACAAAGCCATAGATACAACAAAAGGTGGGATCAGATGAGTTCAAAGGACAGTGCTGTTCAATAGAAGCACATGCATTTTTACATTATCTACTAAGTCACTTCAGTCATGTCCGACTCTGTCCAACCCCACAGACGGCAGCCCACCAGGCTCCCCCTTCCCTGGGACTCTCCAGGCAAGAACAGTAGAGTGGGTTGCAATTTTCTTTTCCAATGCGTGAAAGTGAAAGATGACAGGGAAGTTGCTCAGTCGTGTCCCGACTGTTTGCGACCCCATGGACTGCAGCCTACCAGGCTCCTCCATCCATGGGATTTTCCAGGCAAGAGTACTGGAGTGGGGTGCCATTACCTTCTCCATTATCTAGTAGCTGTTATATTTTAAGTAAAAAGCAGCAGATGAAATTAATTTAAAAATGTAGTTTGTTTAACCTAAAATGTTATTATTTCAGTGTGTAATCAAAACAACAGATTCTTAATATTTTACATTTTTTCCCATACTAATTGTTGGAAATAGAGTGTGTACTTATTTGCACTCACAGCAGATCCCAAGTTAGACTAACTACACTTGAAGTGCTCAATAGCTTATGTTCCTAAATACTGTCCCCATAGGAAAGTGAAGGTTTAAGAAGATTTTTCCTTAGGTCATCAGCAGTTTATACATATTAACAGTGCTGGAGGCAGGGACTTTAATGTGTAATCAGAGTCCTGTGTGAGAACCACTAATTTCTAATTAATAATTAATATAGTGGAATAATATTTAACTTAAGAGAAGACCCGTCACAGGTTCTTGGGTGAACTGGAGAAATTTCCAGCATTAACCTAGTTAGTTTTAGTATCTAGTTTTAGTAACTATTCCTGGATTCAAATATTTTAAAACCAGCAGTACATTTTTGGGGGGGAAATGTAACTTAAAATAGTATAACGAGAAAACAAGTAAGTGGCCACTTCGAGGGATAGAGCATCATAAATTTCAGCTTGTTCCATCATCTTTAAGAACATGTACCCAACTTTATTAACTTAGTTGTATGAAACAACTTCTAGATTATTTTAGTTTCCACTGAGAATGCACCCCATCTCCACGTCCCCACCTGCAACTCATTGGAATAAAAGAGTAATAAAAAGTAGCACTTGAAAGAATTCTGGGATGCAGCTGAGGAAGGCACAGCGGAGCCACACTCCAGTCTGGGCCACTTGACCTTCCACTCCAGGAAGATGGAAAACATGAACAGAATACTTCACGGTGGACCTCTTTTTACCGAGCTTTGAAAATCTCGAGGAGGTGCTTCAATCCATGAACATAAGCTGACTGTCTCTATGAAACCTTGTTACTTTGAAAGTAGGTGTATTTAATAACAAATAGCATTTATGGCGGGGAGTCAGAGACATGCACACTGCCATACAGAGGTAACCCGGTGGGGGCTTAAAAAGTGAATCTCAAGCCTCATAAAATTTCTTTCCTCAAATGCTGAGCCTAAAGGAATAAATGGAGGTTCCATAATTAGTCTACAAATTGTGTATTCTAAATCTCTTGGGTAATTATCACAACTAAAAATTACACATTACAGTAATCACAACTAGCAAATTACCTGGAATTGCTTGCTCAGTGAATATCTTCAGTAACCAAAATTTGTGCATGAAATAACTATGTATGAGTGCTATTTATAATGAAGTGCTTGCTAGCATTGGCTGATGCGAAGACTTGGCTGATTTCTCTACTTTTCATCAATACCACAGATTTAAATGTAATTTGCCTCAGTATCTAAAACAATGAGTTGTCCTATTTTTAGAATAAAGCAGTTAAATTGGTGACATCAAATGCTATATTAAAATATATACATTTGTTGTTGTTCAGTCACTAATTCATGTTCTACTCTTTGCGACCCCATGGAGTGCAGCTTGCCAGGCTTCCCTCTCCTTCACTAAAATATATACACAGACCTATATAAATTCCAAGAAAATATTAACTTCTTTCGTATGTTAACATTTGCTAGCTTCATTAATTTTTTCCATTATTAAAAGGAAATTTTAGTGTCTTCTAAATGTTTTAGGGAACAATTAATTAAATGGTAGAATCCACTGATATACTATAACATGTCCGAGCTGCTTTATCTGGTTGGTTTCTTCCTGGAGTGTGACCAAAGGTATATCTAGATGGAACCAGCTAACCATCTCCTTCTTCTTCCGTCTTTCTGACCTTCCCTCCCCACACGGAGGGACACATGATTGGTTTTAAGACTCTTGAGATTTGAACATTTTTATCGTCTTTCCATCCTGGTTGTGAATCGCTTGGAAATTCTGTGGTACTTGCCCTGGTGGCAGATGTTAAAATCTGGGACTTTAAAAGTTTGGTAATTGGTGCCTGCACATGATAAAATTTTCACTTAAAGTTTTTAGTTGACAGCTCTGAAGAGCACTGGTTCCTAATCTGGTAGCGACCTATGGAATTTTTTTTTCCCCAAAAAAGATGGATGTAAGTTCATGAACAATTTTGCATAAGGCCAAGGAGGGATTAGGGAGACGAAGTAGCAAACTGGGAACTATTTCAGCTGGAGAGGATTGGATGTAAGAAGGAAACAGAACCACTGAGGTAACTGCAAGTTGTGTGTATGTGTGTATGTGCAGGATTCCAGTCTAATGTGGGTAGGTGTGGGGGATTGAATATAAGAAGGAATCAGAACCATTGAGGTAACTGCAAGTCGTGTGTGTGTGTGTGTGTGTGTGTGTGTGTGTGTATGTGTATGTAGGATTCCAGTCTGATGTGAGTGGGTATGGTTTCTCCACGTATGTGGTGTGTGTGTGTGTGTACATGCACACATAGGAATCCAGTCTAATATGGGCGTCTGTGGGTGTGAGAGTTTCTCCTTGAAGTGTTGTAGATTTACATCACCAGTGGCTTGCTTACAGAAGTACCTTGAAATTATTAGTACGATTCATCCAGTTATTTTTGGCAGATTGCTATTTTAATCATCTCTGATTCAGGTGCGTATATTTCCCTTTATGTATATGAAGAAATCTGTTTCTGTTCCCTTTTACAACCCAGACAGCCTCCTCATCTTACCCCATACGTTCCTGGCATCGTGCAGGATTCTGTCCTGGGCTGCAGCTTTCAGGTGTCCTACGACAAAGGTGGAGTCCTGAGCTTTTCACCACTATGAAACATGTTCTTGTGTAAACGGGATTCTTCATTCTTAGCTTTAGGTATTTTAACAAATTGTTGTTGTTGTTAGCACTAGGTTAGCTTAGAGCTGTACATTGCCATGCCCAAACGGTAACAACAACACAGTTCAAGTTCAGCTGGGCCAGGTCCAGCCTGTTTCAGGAAGTCCCCTGGCTGTTCACTGTACCACCCAGAAGGGAGGAAGAAGACCACTGCATGTAAATGAATTCAGTGATGTGGTTAAGCACACCAGGGTTCTTTAACAAATGAAAATTAAAGTTGTTCAGACCTGTCTTAGTGTTTAGTATGTACTTAAAAGGCTAAATGACTAATTTGACTAGTCATTTTTTAGAGGATTACTCATTTTTAACCTTTGAGTTCATTATCCTTTAAGTAGCCAAACATATTTTAAATTGTCTGTAATACATTAAAGTATTAAAAATGATACACTTTCTTATTAAAAATACTATCTTTTTCCACTTTTATAAGCATGGTATTTAACACAGTGATTAAGTATCATTTAGTCTCCTATACCTGGGCTTTGAAAGCTATTAAAGTTATAGACCATTTATGCGTTAATAATGGCTGCTGCTTCTTTTTATGTTATTTTCCTGGGTGTTTTAAAGATTACTTTTATTAATAACCCAATATTTCAGTGCCAAAGAAAGGGTAAATCCTCTCTAAAAATTAGCTTTCAACCTGCTCAAGTCGTGAGTGATTAAAAAAATTTTTTTCATGAAAATGCATTAGTTACACATTTAAGAAGTCTTCAGTGTTTTAAATCTCTTCCCACGTTTTTTTTTTTTTAAACATGCTGTAGTAACATTCTCTCCCTCTCTGTCTCTCTCTAAGTACTTGAATAAGCCAAATGGATCAATGTTATTTTCTCATAAAGTATGCATTTGACTGTCTTTCATAATTTTGGGGCTTATTTACTAAATTTGACTTGTGCAGTAGTTTTCTAAAGCCCAAATTATGTCTTTACACTCGCTCCTTTTATTTCTATGCCAATATGCACAGCAGCATGCTATAATTGTAATTCCCAGTTTCCCAGTGAGTCAGATCATATCAGGGATTTCTTTCAGAATTATCCATGAATGTCCAAAGGATGTTACTTGGTTTATAGTTTCAGGTTGGGGTTCATGGTTTTATGTATATTTTGTTTTTCTAGAGATCTGTATGTAATGTGAAGTTTTTATCAACATACCTGTTACCACCAGATAAGAGCTTGTCATTGAAAGAATTCAAAAGTTGATTTTTCTATAAATTGGACGTGTGAGTTGTGACAGTGTTTCCCTTCCACAGTGACCCATTAGAATCATCTGGAGAGCTTTGAAAGTGGCATTAGCGCCTGATCTGCTCTGAGACTCTGATTGGCCTGGCCTGAAGCAGGCCCTGGTGAAGATTGGCTCTAGAACTCCTCAGGGGACTCTGATGAGAAACCCACCTTGGGAACCACTGAGTGATAGAAGGCACCTCCAGATCCTCCTACTCAGTTTTCAACCTTGGCTGCACATTGATGTCATTTGGAGAGCTCTCAGCAACTCTGCTCTGTGGGTTCCACCCCCAGAAATTTTGATTGAATTGTTCTAGCATTTTGCCCAAGGCATGTGCTTTTATAAAACAGCCAGGTGATTGTAATACAAAGGCATTTTAAGAACTGCTGGTCACCAACTCCTTTTTCTTTCAGATGAGGAATCTGAGGCTCAAACCAAAGAGATTAAATGTCATGTCCAAGATCCACTGAACAGAACCAGAATTCTCATTTTTAGACTGGGAGTCAAATGTTTTTAAACATTACATACGATATTTTTATAGAAGTGTAGGTTTTGGTATGTCAGAAGGACCCAGAAAATCATGTTCCTTGGCTACTTACTCCAGAAAACAACAAATATTTTCTCTTTTTAACACTAGAATTGTGGAAGTTCATAGCCAAGATTCAGTCATGACCTTAGTTATGACATAAGAAAAATTAAGAGCTAAGAATTAGACATATGTTTTCTAGCACATGTGCACATTATCTGGAAGGAAATTAGGCAAAGAGATAATTCAACTGAAAATAAGTTAAGGCGGGTTAACCCCATGTCATCATGGCGGTAGCAGGAGTTATAGATGATTGTGTTTATAAAATAACATGAGTGGTTCTTTAGGAGAGTCTATACAGCTAGAGTTACAACTGTAGTATACATTACAAAGTGTACTTTATCAATAACTTTAGTAGCAAAGATGGATATTAGAGCAGCTGTTAGAAATATAATTTTCTGTATGTCACAAAAGGGGAAAGAAATATTGACAGAATATAGGCTAACTGTGTAGTCTCTTATTTGAGAAACAAATGTGTATTTGATACTCTTAGGGCAGAGGGAGAGTGTTAAGTTGGCTGTTATTCTTTAGCCCACATCTAATTACCTCCCAAACACACCAACAAGCCTTTCTCTCGGTGCACCTGTAGCCCTCATAACACCTGTACTTTCCTTTACTTACTAGTTTTCCTTTAGTCTGTAGCCTAGTGCAAAGCCTATGCATGAAGTGTTTAAAAAGTATTTGTTGAATGAATCTTGAAGACTATAAACTCTAAGGGCTGTGTTTGGCAAAATGTGATTTGCTGATCTGCAGAATTTGCAGCAACTCTTGGGAAACCTGGTGGAAAGGCAGATGTTCAGTCTCTACCACAGAGTCACTGAATCAGAGACTCTGAAGTGGGGTTCAGTCATCAGTGATTTAAGAAACCTTCAGATATCTGAAGTTCCCTGGTATGTGGTGAGGATTACCATACCTTTTTGTATTCTTGGAAGGATCTAGAATAAAGAATAAGATCACAGTATTTATAAAGCAGTCAGGTACTATGTTGGATGCTTTACAGATATTATTAGGGTGTTTAGTACTTAGAATCCCTATCAGTTTGCTTTTGCTGCATAGAGAACCTAGTAGCTTAAGAGAACAATTATCATTTCTCATGACTTGTAGGCTTGGCCGGGTGGTTCCTATGTTGTGGGCTACTCAGCTGAGGCTGCATGGCTTAAGATGGCTTCATTTTGCGTGTTTGGAACCTCAGCGGGGTTGCTGGAGCTTCTCTTCATGTGTCGTTTGTGATAGCCTAGGCATGATCAGTTGATTGTGTAATGGTTCCCAAAAGCAGGAACAGGGACCCACCAATTCACAGGAACTTCTAGGCCTGTTGCATTTACTAGTGGCTGATTGGCCTAAGCAAGTCACATGACAAAGCCTTGATTAAAGGGATGGGGCAAAAGATTTACTTTTTGTGGAAGAAGTGGTCAGGTTGCAAAGGTACCTGCATATAGGGATGAGGAATCTGTAGCTGCTTTGTAACATGGTCAATAAGTATTTGTTGATTTGTTTCTTCTTCATAGAATATTAATAGTCTAAAGGTGCAAGATAAATATCCTTTGAAAACAAAGGATGTTTTAAAAGAATTATCTTTGTGATTCTTTTTTAACATCTTGGACTTCCCTCATGGCTCAGATGGTAAAGAATCTGCCTGCAGTGCAGGAGACCTAGATCAGTCCCTGGGTTGGAAAGATCTCCTGGAGAAGGAAATGGCAACCCACTCCAGTATTCTTGCCTGGAGAATCCCCATGGACAGAGGAGCTTGGCAGGCAGCAGTCCATGGGGTTGCACATCTTACTTTTTTTGTAATGGAGAACTGTTGTATTCCTGCTTTCTTACCATTTTTTAAAAGTGTGGATCTATAACAAAAATGGGTATAATAAATGACAGGTTCAAATTCTGAAATATTTCAGTATAGCATACTTCTTGTTTTCCTCTAAAAATATGATTATATGGATGTTTTTTTTGGAGTCTTGGTGAAGATCTTCTTTGAAGTAGGTTTATCAGTTATGACAATAGCCAAAAGAATATACATACCGGATTCTAAGTTGGTAGTGGGGAGGGGTGTTTGGTATAGACACCAATTAAAAGTATGCAGTAAAATCTCAGTTGCTAGGAGGACATTTTTTCATGTGTTGCCACCTCAGACCTCAAAACTGAACATTTAAAAATATATTTGATTCTTGTTTGGATTATACATACCAAGTATATGTGTCTTAGTTGCTTAGTCATGTCCAACACTTTGCAACCCCATGGACAGGTGGACAGGCTCCTCTGTCCATGAAATTCTCCAGGCAAGAATACTGGAATGGGTTGCCATTCGCACTTCCAGGGGATCTTTGTGACCCAGGGATCGAACCCAGGTCTCCTGCATTGCAGGCAGATTCTTTACTGCTTGAGCCACCAGGAAATACATGCTCATTATAGAAAATTCGGTAATATGAGTATACAAAAACAATAAAATTAAATAACATATATGTGATATTATCATCAGACATAACAGCACAAATTTTTTGTGTGTGATCAAATGCTGAAATACATTATATTTTTTGATTATTCAAGTATTTTAATCATGGATGGGACTAGTCTGAATTTATAAGATACTAATGCTGGGCTGGAAGAACCACAGGGTGGAATCAAGATTGCCAGGAGAAATATCAATAGCCTCAGATATAAGGATGATACCACCCTCATGGCAGAAAGTGAAGAGGAACTAAAAAACCTCTTGATGAAAGTGAAAGTGGAGAGAGAAAAAATTGGCCTAAAGCACAACATTCAGAAAACAAAGATCATGGCATCCGATCCCATCACGTCATGGAAAGNTTTTCTTTCTGGCTTACTTCACTCTGTATAATAGGCTCCAGTTTCATCCATCTCATTGATTCAAATGTATTCTTTTTAATGGCAGAGTAATACTCCATTATGTATATATACCACAGCTTGCTTATCCATAATTGCGAATGTAGATAGTTTTCTTTATCATCTCTGCCCTCTCCTTTGTCTTTATTCCTCTCTCCCTCCCTCTATTGCAAGGCTTCTTTAATATATTAACATCTTTACTGGTTTACCCAGTGTTGACATCTAGAAGCTATTTTTTGGTTACCTGGTATATCAAAATACTTTCATTTCAAAATTATTTCTTAAAATCTCACACCGAACAAATTTTAAAAATGGCTTGGGGATTCCTACTGTATGGATTTCCCTGGTGGCTCAGATGGTAGAGCGTCTGCCTACAATGCGGGAGACCCGGGTTCAGTCCCTGGGTCGGGAAGATCTCCTGGAGAAGGCAATGGCAACCCACTTCAGTATTCTTGCCTGGAAATTCCCGTGGATGGAGGAGCTTGGTAGGCTTCAGTCCACAGGGTTGCAAAGAGTCGGACACGACTGAGTGACTTCACTGTAGGGGTGGCAGAAAAAAAATGACTTAACTTGTGATTGTTAGTGGGAGATTAATGTAGTAATTAGTCAAAATAAAGTATCTCTTATATTGAAAGTCAAAGTGTTGCAGAATTTCTTGTAAAGTTATGTTTAAGATTATTGAGTCTTTTTTTGTTGTTGTTCACTCACTCAGTTGTGTCCAACTCTTTGCGACCCCATAAACTGCAGCACGCCAGGATTCCCTGTCCTTCACTATCTTCCAGAGTTTGCTCAAACTCATCTCCATTGAGTCGATGATGCCATCCAACCATCTCATCCTCTGTTGCCCCCTTCTCATCCTATCTTCAGTCTTTCCCAGCATCAGGGTCTTTACCAATGAGTCAGCTCTTCACATCAGGTGACCAGAGTGTTGGAGCTTCAGCTCCAGCATCAGTCCTTCAGTGAATATTCAAGGTTGATTTCCTTTAGGACTGACTGATTTGATCTCCTTGGAGTCCAAGGGACTCTCAAGAGTCTTCTCCAATACCACAATTCAAAAGCATCAGTTCTTTGATGCCTAGCCTTCTTTATGATCCAACTTTCACGTTTGTACATGACTACTGGGAAAACCATAGCTTTGACTATATGGACCTTTGTTGGCAAAGTAATGTTTCTGCTTTTTAATATGCTGAATAGGTTGGTCATAGCTTTGCTTCCAAGGAGTAAATGTCTTTTAATTTCATGGCTGTAGTCACCATCCACGGTGATTTTGGAGCCCAAGAAAATAAGAGTCTGTCACTGTTTCCATTTTCCCCCATCTATTTGCTGTAAAATGATGGGACCGGATGCCCAAATCCAGTCAGATCAATATTATTTCCTTAGTTGTTTAGTGAAAAAGATACATATTCTCAATTAGGGTGCTTCATATCCTTTATTAAGTAGTCATCACTTTTGGTCATATGATGAGAGGCAATCAAGTGGGCTTAGGGAAAATTGGCAAAGTATGGAAAAAATATCCTAATAGGAAAGAAAATTGATCTACAAAGAAGGTATGTAGTTGTTGACTTTGTTCCCACTATGTCTAGATGATTAGAGGTGACTGTATTCTTGGATTTCAGTTTCAAAATTGGAAGTTATTTATATTTAAATTGGCATATAAAAATGCATAGTGGAGTGGGGAATTAGAGCTTATAATGTAAAGCAAAATATAGTAAACAAACTCCCACACAGTCGTATAAAAGACAGACTCATTTGTTGTGACAGTAAATTTAAATTACATCAGCCGAATTAGCTGTAAGTTATTTTCATTTCTTTGTGTGGATTGCAACCTCAGTAAATCAATTTTTCAGATAAAGGATTTCCAGAATAATCATTTACATGTGTATGATATGCATTTTTAAAAAAATTAGTTAGAAAATATATGTTCTGGTATATGTGAAAAATAAGGTAACAGAAAACTTGCATTAACATGTTTTAAAAAATTTGAATTTCCATTTCTTTAAAGATTAAAGGCAAAAGAGATTTTTCCATTGCTTTAGTTTGTACAAAAAGTCAAATAGAAATGTAATCTTCTTGTAGGAAGAAGAAAATTGAACTGTACACACAGTTTATAATTTAACAGTGATTGGTTGTATAGGTAGTGATACTAGGGCTTCTAGACTGAAGATTATAAAGTATTACTATTTCTGTTTTAAAGCTTAGTGCCTACATAGCCAGTGGATCAAATATCCAAGATGGATAATCACTGGTATTGTGCTTCAGGCTTTAGATCTAACAAATAAAAATGAAAAACATTTGGATATGATTAAAGAACAAAGAAATGAGGGGATAGATGGAGAGAAACCAATTCAGAAAATAAGGAACAGTTGGCTTACCCTAATTACAGCCATCCTGATTTTTCTTTTTTGTTTGTATCAATTGGAAGTTAGGTCAGAAATGAACTCTTTTGCCTAATTATGGAAATAAATTCATTGCAGCTTTTCAAAAGTGACTTTATGTTTTTCTTTAAACTCAAATTTCAAAAGACAGTTGCAGTTTCTGTTGACTGCATTGGCCACAATTCTTTCCTTTGATAAAGTTCATCAGTTCGCTTTTCATTTCCTAAGAGTGAATCTCTTATATAAACTATCATCTAAATGAGGATGTGTTGACATAAATGAGAAGAACAAAGATTCAACTAATTAAGAGAGTTTTACCTTTGAATTAGGCTGAGTTGTACGGAAGTGTGGCTGAGTCTAAGAAGATGGTGAAACATTTTGCATAACCCAACCATAATGATTTTGCAGATTGTTTCTTGTTGCCAATCAAGCACTAAAATAAGGCCCCAGTTCTGACCCTCATAAATTTCTTTCTCATAAATAATAAAGGATATGGAAATAGGGACTTTCTGGTTTTTCAGTAGAGATGAACTTTTTGAGATGTCAGTTACTTGATTGCTTTTTTCTTTCCTACTTTCCCCACTTTCTATCACAAGTACTTTTATTTATTCTGTGTTGATCTCATATAGGATACATGCTTCTTTTCATTAACTACTGAGAGGTGCATACTATATAATCTCTTTGGTATGTAGCATGTCTTTTTGTTTGTTATTTGAGAGTCATTAAATACAGGTACATGCGTAAAAATAAGGCAGATAGCCACAACTTTCAGTGTCAAAGTCCTTCTGAAACTTTGTATGGCATTATATGCATTGCAGATTTGATGGCTTTCTCTATTTTTCCTCTGTATTTACTCGCCTCCTACCTGCACTTGACCTCTCAACACATACATAAAAGCAGCTAAAGCTTCAAAATGGAAAGATATTATGTATGTGCCTATTGTGTTCTGGTGATTCTGAATAAGCAGGAATATAAAGAGGCAAGGTCAGCTGAAAACTGAGAAGTTCTTTTGTATTTTATCTTTCAAGTGCTTCCTTATTGTTTGCAGTAACAGTTTGGGGCTGATTAACACAATATATGTTGTAAACCTATGAAAAGCTTGGAAGGAATGTAGATGATATATTAAAGTGTGAATCATGATTTGAAGCATGCTGTAAATCACATCAAAACCCCCAGAACTTAACACGGAAGTTAGAAGAGACAACACCTACATTTCCCTCACTCTAAACCATTTTATCCATACCATAACTTTTTCTTTTTAAAAACAGAGACTTGATCATTTCCTTAATCTTTTAGTCCACTTAGGCTTCCCATTCCTTATCACAGTAGTTTTTTATGGACTACCTTGGAATTACCTAGAGAGCTTCTAAAATGTGTACATATCTGAGGCTTATCATCAGAAACTGATTTTTGGATAGAAGTGGCAAGTGTATTTCACAAAATCTGTTCATTGGTTCAGATGGCTCTTTGTCATGTCCCATCTAAACTTTCTCATCCCATGTCAAGCCATCTGTTCCACTCACCTTCTGCTCTTCTTTAGCCATGCTAAGCCTAGATCGTATCCAGATAGTTCTGTTCACACCTCTGTACTTCTCTATACACCCTTCCTACTATTCAAAATTCTTTTTTCCCTCCTGTCTTTCCTCCCCTTTCCACTCCGAGTCTTTCATCTGTCAAACAACTGCTTATCTTCCTAGATTCTCTGTAAGTGACACAACTTTCCTTGTTACCCCATGTAGAAATAGTTACTCATTTTTTATTAACATTTATATTTGATTATGAGTTTTCTAAGTGTCCATCTCTCCCATTAAATCCATGTAATTTATTTTGTTCCTGTTTATATTAAATAAATACATGGGTGATTAATAAAAACCCTGTTAGGAATTTAAATGTATAGTTTCTATGAACATTGTTCTTAAGGGCTTTATTGATTTGACCTAGGTTGGATAATTTCATTTTCATGATATGTATTCCCATTGAAACTAATGTGCCTATATATTTACTCTTCTCTTCATTTTTGCCCCTTTGTGTCTACAGACGAAACCTCACAAAACTATCCCTTATCTTCAGTCACATGTTGGCAGAAATCAAAGCAATCTTTCCCAACGGACAGTTCCAGGGAGATAACTTTCGTATCACGAAAGCAGATGCTGCTGAATTCTGGAGAAAGTTTTTTGGAGACAAGTAAGTACAAATCATTTTATAATTTGGATCCATATTTGAAGAATGAGGAGACCTGTCTCCAGTTCTAAGTGGTATAGATTTTGCCTGAGTATTTCTAGAATGTTCCTCAGTGTTTTCGATAAGTGCTTTTTGATTCCTTTTTTTTTCCTGTTTAGCCACCAAAAATATACCTTAGTAACTGAATAATTTTGTTATCACCAAGTAGATATTATGATATATATTTATTTGATGTACACTCATTGAATTAAATAGTTTGCTCTAAGAAGCAGAGGTATGTAAGATACAGTATACAGGAGAAGCTCATAACTTTATAATTCAGTGAACACATAAAACACATATACAAAGTAAAAGGTAGAAAAGGAAAGATACTTTAAAAAATGACATAAATAAATTGTTCTGACAATTCAGAGAGGGCAACAGTTTCTTCAGGATTGCAGCCATCAGACACTACTTCCTAGAGGAGGTGGAATATAAACTTGATGAAGATCTGAAATTGAAGTGAGAAAAGGCCTTTATCCCTCGGATTCAGGTTTTCTTTGTGTCACTGCACAGAAAGTAAACATGTATAAGCAAGGTACAGAAAGAGGATAATGTTATCACAAAGTTGCATTATCTTACAAAACAGCTAAAGGTATTTTCCTCTAGGTATTTTCTATCCAGACACAAGCTCAGGTGAGCTTGGTAAATAATAGGAATTAAATAGCTGAAGTCTGCATAACTTAAGTAAAACTTGCAAAAGTTTTATCAGGAATCTCTTGGTAAGATGATCAGGACATAAGCATCAGGAGGCAGATGGTTTCTTTAGTAACCTTTTAAGGGTCCCTCAGTGTGTCTTGAGTATAGGCATAACCCTAGCTTAGAGTTAAAAGTGATTGCTTACACTCAGACTGTTGTGTTCTTTTTGTAGTTAAATTCTGCATTTATACATTAGCTGATGAAATAAGACATAAAATGTTGGAATACACAACTGTCAACAATCTGAGTCCTTTGACACTGGTGAATTAACTGTAATGTTAAGTTTCCCTTATTTTTATTGGTGAAGTGCTGTGTTGATCTATAAGCTGCTATGTGATTAGGGCACATACAGAGCAATGCACTTTTGATTAGATATACATATTTTTTTTTACTTCAAAAATATTAACGTCTTTATCCCACCTCTTAAATAAAAAGTATTCTGAATTATTTTTAAGCACTACTGGAGGTAATACTATTACTACTTTTAATCCTGACATTCTGTACTCCAGAGATTGAGCTGTTTGTAATGATCCTATATCCATTCACAAATGAGGACTTAAAAGAAGAATACATTCATCCTCCTCTGAATTAGCCTAACATCCAAGAGTGTACTAATTAAATATATGTGAATAGTAGAAAGCAGAAAGGGATTGCAGAGTTCTGAAAGTAAGAATTGAGGACTTCTTGAAGTTACAGCTCATATATTAATACTCTGAGCTTAATGCAAACAGTTGGTAACCTTCAATACAAACTATCTTAAAATTTTAAGAAAATCTATCAGATGAATTGCTTGTGGTATTTCTTTTTGAAAACTGAAAATTCTGGTGAATTATAAAGTTGTTTGCTAGTCAAAAGGCCAGTGAAAAATGTAAAGATTCTTCACATTTTTCAAGAGAGGAGTTTGTTTTGCCATTACCTCAAACCACAGAGAATTATGCATTTGAGACATCTTTACTTCCCTTTATTTACATCCATAGACATAAAGGGGCTGAAATTTCTGTCCAACTGCTGTGTGAGTGAAATCACTACTAAATCAAATGGGGGATTCTTGAAATGCTGATGAAACATGCTCCCTACCTCCCAACACCCTTGTAACTTTGTCTTCTCCTATCTTTGCTTACTTGTAAAAGCTTCTTAATTTGTCTTTAAGATTTTTACTTTTGGGATGAGAGCTAAACTTAATGCAGACATATTTCTGTAGTAATCAGAATTATGGTTCTTTTATTAAATCATTGGAAAAACCATCTTTGTATTCTCTGTGGGTTTTCACCTCTAGTTCCATGGTACTTTATTGAATTAATGGATGAATGAATGATGTAGCATTTTAAAAGGTTAAATCCTTTTATCTATTTTATACTCTAATACTAGTCTGCATTTTTGCATAACTGGGTTCTCATTCAGAAGTATTCCTGTTATTTATCTACATATTGAGGGCATATGACAGTGCTTTCATTTGACCTAACTAGTGCCTTTAAACCTGAATGTATTATTGTTTCATAAAACAGAACTATTGAATGGTTAATTCAATAAACAGCCAAACAGATTATGATTTTTATAAACCAACTTTAACTTAAGGAGTATTATTGTGACATTTTCCCCAAAAGGGAAATAAGAAAAAGTCTGTAAGAACACAATATTCAGATGGAGTTAAAATTGGGAAAAAGTTATTGTTCAAAGGAATTTAGGAAAATCCTAAAGACAAATTTAGCATGCATACCTAAAAACCAGGCAGCAGACAAAAATCTTGAGGTATCATGTGCCTAGTGCTTCATTTCTGTGCTTGTCAGTCTTTGGAAGTTTTGGCAAGGCCGGCCTGTCTGCTCAAGACTCAAGCCCAGCTGCCAAGAGGTTCCGCCTATCAAAGTCTCAAGGGTATCAGTAACACATCATGTGTGAGGGTAAACTGGTCGGGAAGTTCTGTAGTTGTTAGATCTGGGGAAGTCCTGTAGTTGGTAGATTTTTATGTGAGGTTATTGAATGTTTTAATAGTTGAGTTCTGCTTTTGCTTTCTTAGTCTATTTGACAGGAGATAGTAGAAGTATGTGGAGAAGGCGATGGCCCCCCACTCCAGTACTCTTTCTTGCCCAGAAAATCCAATGGACAGAGGAGCCTGGTGGGCTGCGGTCCATGCGGTCACGAAGAGTCGGACACGACTTAGCGACTTCCCTTTCACTTTTCACTTTCATGCATTGGAGAAGGAAGTGGCAACCCACTCCAGTGTCCTTGCCTGGAGAATCCCAGGGATGGGGGAGCCTGGTGGGCTGCCGTCTATGGGGTCACACAGAGTCGGACACGACTGAAGCGACTTAGCAGCAGCAGTAGAAGTATATAGAAAAAGAGGAGTAACATTATTGAGTGAATGTTTCTAAGTAAATTCTGCTAAATGAGACCAATACCAGACTGAATCTTTACCCTCTGGGTTAGTAGTTTATGATCCAGAAACTTTCATCATGAGGCTTCAAANCAGTAGAAGTATATAGAAAAAGAGGAGTAACATTATTGAGTGAATGTTTCTAAGTAAATTCTGCTAAATGAGACCAATACCAGACTGAATCTTTACCCTCTGGGTTAGTAGTTTATGATCCAGAAACTTTCATCATGAGGCTTCAAAATATTAAGGAAAAGATTCATTAATGTGATTAGACTCTGGGTAGCAGTCATTTTTCCAATAAGCAAGTCAGGTAGCAGTTTCCAGGCTCTTCATGCTAAGGATTTCTTGATGTTGAGATTCAGACATGTGCTTCCAACCAACTTGAAGATTTTATATCTGGCATTAAAGTTCTCACTGACTCCTCAGTGTTCGTCTTGCTCTTGATTTTGTCCCTATTTTACTGGATCTTTTAGTTCTTAAATTCCCATAAGCTCTTGCTCATCTCCATATTTATCATTTTTCGTTGGCTTTTTTGAAGTTATTTGCCTGGTTTCTTCCCATTAGATTATAACTCTCGTGAAATCAGGCTTATTTAATCAGTGTTTGCAGTTCCCAAGGTAGTTCAACACAGTGTCTCATTTGGGGACATTCGGGAGCAGTTGTTAATTTAATTCTGAGGAGTTGTGGAATAGAGGCATATGTGTGAGCTTGTGCACGTGGACAGACAGTGCTTGCTTGTTCTGGAGGCAGTGTCTTAGTTCCAGCTTGCAGCTAGGTCATCCATGTTCAGGTTCTGACTACAGCATTTGCGAGTGTTATCCCTTTGGACAAGCTGCTTGGTTTTTCCATGCATCAGTTTCTGCATTTATAAAAGGTAGATGATAATACTGCAAAATGTGGATGATAAAAACAAGAATACCTACTGTGTAGAGTTATTGCAAAGATTAAAAGAGGTAAAATTTACCTATCAGGCAAGTAGGACAGTGTCTGGCACATAATAAGTACACTGTGTTGTGGAATAATTAAACAGCTTAAACCTTTAATCTTGCTCAATGTCCCAGAAATATATTTATTGTTAATTCTACAAATAATAAAATTAATATTCAACTTTACATGACAGAGATGCCTTGGTGTCTAGAACTCTAAAAGCAGAAATCCAGGAAAAGTTAATAAAAGTTTTCTAAACTTGTGTATATGCTATGTAAAAGTGGGGTAGAGTATAAGAAACTATCCTGCCGACCATGTGGAAAAAAAAAAGTGCTCTGTTTAAAATTCAGTTCATTACATCTACCTTTGATTTCCTGAGGAAGTTGTAGGGACCTTTTGGTTTCCTGTGTTTTCTTTTCACTTTTAATTAGAAACAAATATGCCATAAAATACATTTTTTAGCATACTAACTAGATCAGTTTTCCCTCTAATCAAAGAAAAGGCAACTTAGTCATATTTAATTAAATAATGCATGATAGAAATGAAGAACTCTTACAGGAGAAAAAATAAACTNCCATAAAATACATTTTTTAGCATACTAACTAGATCAGTTTTCCCTCTAATCAAAGAAAAGGCAACTTAGTCATATTTAATTAAATAATGCATGATAGAAATGAAGAACTCTTACAGGAGAAAAAATAAACTGAAATATTAGTTCTTTTTAAAAAAGAATTATTTAAAAAAAAACCCTCAAAGAGCTTCTATTTAATATTTCTGTTATTTTGTCACCTCCTATTGTTGCCTATTTTAAAACAACCAAGTATCTTTATATCATAAGGAAAATAAAATGACAGGGCTATGTTGTTCAGTTCATTGCAGGAAGATCCCAGATAGAAAAAGCAAATACCTTGTGAAATTATAATTTTCTACCTCTAAGCAGTATGTAGTCAAGTTGGGGGATACAGTATATACAAAGATGATAAATAACTCAAAATCAGTTCTGTCCCATTACAAAAGTGCTTAAGAAATGTCACAAATAGTGAATTGTTTACTAGAGTGATCAAATTGTTTACTCGGGCTCCATTGGAGGAACTGGTGTTCTGTATGAGTTGCACATGTGTTAATAAGGAGGAGGCAGAGGAAAATGCTCTGAGGGGGATGAAATTTTCATGGTGTCTTCTGTCTTTCCAAAGAAAGATACAGAGTAACTTGAAGTTTCCATAAATGGCATTTTTTATTGTTGTTTTCTTTTACCTTCTTTTCCTCACTATGAACTCCTCAGTAAGTGACATTTACTTCGGTGAAGTCACCAGAACTAAGTTCTGGTTCTTAACCTTGAAACATGGTTTCATTAGGTTTCATCATGAGTATGGCTATAGACTGGGTATATGTTACTGAGCTTACAAACTTGATCTATAATACAGAATGATACTTTGATTAATTTACAATGACCAGTGCTACTGTAAAGCAGATGGGAATGCTCTCGTCATTTCGATAAATTATATGTGGAGCCATATCATATCCAGAACATTCTTTGGTGAACATGGAATCTAAATATGGGGTGGTATTGTAGAAATTCCCCTGCCTCGAGGTCCAAAGTACTTAAAATTGTCACTCTCTCTTGAACAGTACTTTGAAAGCTCTGTTTGTTTCTGCCTCTTTGGACTTGTTTTTTTCCCATAGACAAAGTTACGCCTTTTAAAAATTGAAGTATTTTTAAAAAATTGAAGTGTAGTTGATTTACAATGCTATATTTCAAGTATACAGCACAGTGATTCAGTTATACATATATGTTTTTACAGATTCTTTCTCTTATAGGTTATTATGAAATAAAAATTGTGTAGTTTTCTGTGCTATGCAGTAGATACTTGTTAAATTATAGATAATAATGTATACATGTTAATCCCAGACTCCTAATTTATCTCCCCCCTTTCCCATCTGGTAACTGTAAGTTTGTTTTCTATGTGTGTGGGTCTGTTTCTGTTGTATAAGTTCATTTGCATCAGTTCTTTAGATTACACATATCAGTGATATCATGTTATTTGTCTTTCTGTCTTACTTAGTATGATAACTCTAGGTCCATCCATGTTGCTGCAAAATGGCATTATTTCCTTCTTTTCTATGGCTGAGTAATATTCCACTGCATGAATATACCACATCTTCTTTATCCATTCAACCTTTGATGTACATTTAGGTTGTTTCCATGTCTTGCTTGGGCTTCCCTGGTGGCTCAGATGCTAAGGAACCTGCCTGCAATGCAGGAGACCCCGGTTCAATCTCTGGGTGAGGAAGATCCCCTGGAGAAGGCAATGGCAAACCACACCAGTGTTCTTGCCTGGAGAATTCAATGGACAGACTGGCAGGAGTTCATAGGGTCACAAAGAGTTGAACAGAAGTGAAAGTCACTCAGTCATGTCCGACTCTTTGCGACCCCATGGACTATACAGTCCGTGGAATTCTCCATGCCAGACTACTGGGGTGGCTTGCCATTCCCTTCTCCAGGGGATATTCCCAACCCACAGATCAAACCTAGGTCTCCCGCATTGCAGGCAGATTCTTAACCATCTGAACCACAATGCCCCCTCCAATTCATTGGAGTCCTTACCTGGACCTCCTTATTTATTTACATTATCTGCCTAGTATCCAGATACTTGAGTTTGTTATGTCTAAAAACTGTGTGAAGCCATTTGACTAGTTGATGGAGACCAGGGAGAATGCAGAGGACAGATTCTTAAAGAATTCTCATGAATGACCTATGCACCAGGGAAATTTAAGGAAGTGGAGGCATCACTAGAAAAGGAGGCTTAAATGTGGGGAGTGTGGAATTATAGATGCTAAAGGAAGGTAGGATTTAAAGAAAGAAAGAGGGAGATTAGCCAGATAATAGTATTGCAAATGAACTAGATAAGGCCTAAAAAGTTTTCATCAGATGTAGGGACAACAAGGCATTTATAACTCAATTTATTTTCTCTTTTTAACATTCTGCAAGTCTCCTTTATAACCAGGGTCTTAATAGGCTCCTCTTGTTGCGTTGAGTAGGCACAGTGGATTTTGCTATGCACTCAGTTGGTACATTAATGGATCTGGCCTCCTTTTAATACCATGACTGCTGGTGAATTATATCTAGCATCCCTAAGAGGAAGAGTCTGAAAATAACTTCTTTATTTTGAAGTTCCTGAGATCCCCTTGGGCTTCCCTGGTGGCTCAGCTGGTAAAGAATCCACCTGCAGTATGAGAGACTTGGGTTCAATCCCTGGGTTGGGGAAGATCCCCTGGAGAAGAGAAAGGCTACCCACTCAACTATTCTGGCCTGGAGAATTCCATGGATAGTCCATGGGATAGCAGAGAGTCAGACACGACTTAGCTCCCCTTGGCCTCTAAAGTTAAACCTGTTTGTATTCAGATTTTGGCTACTTATTTTACTTCTCCATCTTGAGAAGTATTTTGTTTTTAGGTGGGTTTTTTTTTTTTTTTTTTTTTTTTTTTTTTTTTTT
>SJYV01010810.1:652479-662606 GCA_006410875.1 Neotragus pygmaeus | reverse complement strand
TTTTTTTTTTTTTTTTTTTTTTTTGGCATTTTTGCCAAATGAGAAAAGTTTGCTGAGACCACTAATGTTTCATGAATACTTCTGAGTATTAAACCTATCATTATAAATTTCAAAAATTGTATTTCTAAGCTATCATTTAAAAAAGTTCTCCTGTGCATGGCCCTGGTTTTTGTTTTGTTTTGTTTTGTTTTAAAAAAAACAGACTTCACATTTCTCCATCTCTTAGTTTTAGTCACCTGCAGTTTGATTTAATCAAATCATTTTAAAGTCACTTATATTCTTGTTCTCAGAAGTCTTTATATTGTATTTGGAGAAAGAATTGTTTTCTTAATGAAATATTTAATAATGTGTTCCTGAAATTGAAAAGGTCCTGGTTCTTAGTCCCTCTGCACATGTATTCCCTTCTCTGTGGGATGGTTCTGCCTTGATAAGCGAAGAGAGACGTTTTCTCCTGAAGCAAAGAGCATATTTGCTTACAACCTTGTAACTTAAAAATAGTTTTTCTCTGCAGATCCAGGGACAAGAGTACTTAGTGACCATTATGAAGTATTTGGACTCCCAAAAACCTAGGTTCCTCTTCAGTTACAAAAGTCACTTGTGAATAGGTGTCACTGCTCTTTGCATCATCTGGTGGGAATTAGAGCTCAAGGAGCAAGTTCAAGAAAATGCTGGTATGCTGACCAGTGTTTCCTATGAGTAGCAAAGTCTGTTGGCTCGGACACTCTGACACACAAATCCTGTATGTTCTTCTAGCATCCATGCAGAGGTGATAGGCTAACTTGTTAGCTTGCAAATAAGGTAGAATCCTTACATGTAGCTATTAAAAGAAGGGAAGTTAAAAGCAAAGGAGAAAAGNGCAGAAGGAGAAGGGGATGACAGAGGATGGGATGGCTGGATGGCAGTACTGACTCGATGCACATGAGTTTGGGTAAACTCCAGGAGTTGGTGATGGATAGGGAGGCCTGGTGTGCTGTGATTCATGGGGTCGCAAAGAGTCGGACATGACTGAGCGACTGAACTGAATTGAACTGAGATTGTTAATACTAAAGAGAAGATCTTTGGCTGTACTTTCTTTTTCTGGTATATAATTTACTAACTTTTAAAAATCTGACTTCAGTAGATCAGAGGCATCTTGCTATGATCCATGAGCTATGTTATTTCACATATATTATGAACCTACCAAGTATCATTGAACATGCAGAGCAAATATTCTGAACTAGCGTCTTGCTTAACAAAGAAAAGAGCCAATACCCAGTATTTCAAGTCTGCATCTTTCTGATTTTCTGTGGTCAGTGGGTACTATGAGGAAATTTTTTATATGGAATTTTGACATATTTTATGGATTATATTTATAGTTTCTCTTTCACTAATAAATTATATTTTCAAAGTTGGGAAATAAGTCAAATTGCAAATTATAAAGGGAAACAAAATATACTTTCCTGGGTACAGTAAGTTTATGTATTTACTGTGTTCAAAAGTTAGATTGTGAGACTAGAAATTATAAATCACATCTCTCATGAGTGAGTTTATTTTAAAAAATCAAGGATAATACTTAATAACCTATTATTTCTGCTGCTGCTGCTGCAAAGTCACTTCAGTCCTGTCCGACTCTGTGCAACCCCATAGATGGCAGCCCACCAGGCTTCCCTGTCCCTGGGATTCTCTAGGCAAGAACATTGGAGTGAGTTGCCATTTCCTTCTCCAGTGCATGAAAGTAAAAAGTGAAAGTGAAGTCGCTCAGTCGTGTCTCACTCTTAGAGACCCCATGGACTGCAGCCTACCAGCCTCCTCTGTTATGGATTTTCCAGGCAAGAGTACTGGAGTGGGGTGCCATTGCCTTCTCCAATCTTATAAAAATGTTTGATTCTATGTTTAAGTTTCAGAACATGAGCATGAGAATACTTATCCCTTATACATGGCAGTAATGCTTATCTGTGCTGTAGACAAATGTTATAAACTTTTTTGACAACGAAAAAAAACTATCAGAAATACCGAGCATCTTGAATCTACCTATATGTGAGTAAGGAATTTTCACTTATGAGGAAGATAAGTTTGATCTAATCGCAAATATTCTCGGTAACCCAGATTACCATCCTGTCTACAATGAATTGTAAGGCAACTATTTGACCACAGTGATTTTGATATCTTCTTTCTGTGGGTTGCTGGAAAATAATTAATTGTTTTTCTTTAGTGATGGAAGAGTAGAAGGTGTAATAGCTTGTTAGCCATCTGTTTTCGTTTCCATTAACAAATAGTCGTTTCAAAATAAGATTGGATTTAAGGAATAATTATATACAGAATATCAACAGACTTAGGATCATATTTTATGAGTACTTAGGTACTCATATTTTATGTAATGAAAATCCAGACATATTAAATAGCTTATGAATCATTTATCTTCTGAACCAAAGCAACTTAAAGGTAGTGCCACTGAACACATCTTTGATTCAGGTGAATTTTCTGAACAGAATTTAGATGAAATTGAAAATAGTAATGGGTTAATAGATTTTTGTTTTGTCTAAAGTGAACATGGAATAGCCCTGACTTAGAATGGATTCACAAAACCAAAAACCAACAAATGTTAATTTCCTTGTTTATGTGATGGCAGGTGCTTTGTCCACTACTATATCTCTTAATCTATTTTAATCTTAGAATTTTAATATAAACTTTTTTTTAAGTTTAGTATATTGGCTTAGCCAATATACCATTTGAGTTTCTGTAACATCTTACACTATGAAAAATATCTGGCTTTCTTCACTCTTGATTATATTTATGAAATTCAACCACATTCTTGCATACAGCAAGTCTGTTCCTTCTCCTTGCTCCATTGTATGGCTATACCACAATTTACATAGTCATTATGTTGATGTTGGACATTGGATTCTTCCTCTTTTGGATTATTCTCAGTAATGCTGCTATGGATATTTTTTGTATATTTTAAAAAATGTGTACATTTCTCTGGTATGTATATCTAGGAGTGGTATTGCTGGCTTCTAGTTTATGCTTAATTTTAGCTTTTAATAAGCCACCAAAAAGTTTACCAAAACAATTTGCCACCCTCATCACCTAGAGGAGTACCTGAAGTTTCCTGTTGCTATATATCCTTCCCAACAGTTTATAATAATAGTCTTTTGAAAGGTTTTAATAAATTACTCTGGTGGGGATGAATGGAATCTCATTCGGTTCTTAATTTGCATTTGAATGATAACAGATGAAGTTGAGTACATATTTGTGTGTATACTGAATAATTTGATTTTTTGTGTTTGTGACTATAAAAATTATTTGCCCAGTTTGTGAGTAGTAAGTATTAATATTTAAAACTTTTTATGTATTATAGATGTGATTCTTTTATGTTTTTGCTCTCCCAGTATGTGACTTTTTCACTTTGTTAATGACATTGTTTCATGAACACAGGTTTATAGTTTACCTTTTCCTTTATCCTTAGAACATTTGAGGTCCTGTTTAAAATTAAATTTGCTTGTGCCAGAGTAATGCAGATACCCTCTTCTGTTTCTCCCAAAACACTTTATTGCTTTATCTTTTGTACTTAGATCTAAGGTTCATCTAAAACTGGTTTTTATATGATATTAATTGAGGATTAAGATTTACTTTCTTCCATTTGTATATTCATTTGACCCAGCAATATTTATTGAAAACATCATCCATTCTTTACTACTGTTTATAGAGAGTTGTTACATATCCAGTGTTCAGATATGATTGCATTTGTTTCCAAAATTGTTCTATTGTCTTTCCTGTGCCAATACCATGCTGTCTTAACTAATGTAAGGGCTATAAGCTTGCCAGTGTTATTCTTATGGAAGTTTGGCTTGATTTTATTTGGCTCTTGGCGTTTCCCTATGAATGTTAGAATTAGTCTGTAATAAATTCCTACTATGAAAATGTTTCCTGATTGGGGTTGCAATAAACCTGTGAATCAGTTTGTGGAGGATTGACCATACATCTTTATCATACTGAGTCTGCCAATCCATTAAGACATATCTCTTTATGTCTTTTACGTCTGATCATGTATGTGTGCGTGTTTATGCTGTGACTTTGATTGTACTTCGTTAGCTTATTCCTATTTATTTGATATTTCAGATGCTCTTGTAAATATTTTATTTTATTATGTATACTTATATATAGAAGTACAACTGATGTTTGTATATTGGTTTTGTAATCAACCACGTTGATTACTGTTGTCATAGTTTAATCTGTAAACTTTTTTGTGTTTCTTAGATACAGAACTATTTCATTGGCAAAATGATTTTGGTTTTTGCTTTTAATTGGTTATTTCTGTGATTACAAAATATACTTCAAACAGTTTTAGTATATGTTTTACTCCTCTAAGCCATTAGAGAATATTAGAGATATTCTTAAAAACCTGCTTGTAATCCTACCATGATCTGCTGTTTGTTGCTCAGTTGCTAAGTCATGTCCGACTCTGCCACCCCATGGACTGCAGCATGCCAGCTTCCCTGTCCTTCATTGTCTTCCAGAGTTTGCTCAAACTCTTGTCTATTGAGTCTGTAATGCCATCCAACCATCTCACCTCTGCCTCCCGCTTCTCCTCCTGCCCTCAGTCTTTCTCAGTATCAGGGTCTTTTCCAGTGAGTCAGCTATTCATATCAGGTGGGCAAAGTACTAGAGCTTCAGCATTCGTCCTTCCCATGAGTTCAGTTCAGTTCAGTTGCTCAGTTGTGTACGACTTTTTGTCCCCATGAGCCACAGCACGCCAGGCCTCCCTGTCTATCACCAACTCCCAGTGTCCACCCAGACCCATGTCCATTGAGTTGGTGATGCCATCCAATCATCTCATCCTCTGTCGTCCCCCTCTCCTCCTGCCCTCAATCTTTCCCAGCATCAGGGTCTTTTCAAATGAGTCATCTTTTTGCATCAGGTGGCCAGAGTTTCAGCTTCAATATCAGTCCTTCCAATGAACACCCAGGACTGATCTCCTTTCGGATGGACTGGTTGGATCTCCTTGCTGTCCAAGGGACTCTCAAGAGTCTTCTCCAACACCACAGTTCAAAGGCATCAATTCTTCGGTGCTCAGCTGTCTTTATAGTCCAACTCTCACATCCATATATGACCACTGGAAAAACCATAGCCTTGACGAGGTGGACCTTTGTTGGCAAAGTAATGTCTCTGCTTTTTAATATGCTGTCTAGGTTGGTCATAACTTTCCATCGAAGGAGTAAGTGTCTTTTGATTTCATGACTGCAATCACCATCTGCAGTGATTTTGGAGCCCAGAAAAATAAAATCAGCCACTGTTTCCCCATCTATTTGCCATGAAGTGATGGGAGTGGATGCCATGATCTTCATTTTCTGAATGTTGAGCTTTAAGCCAGCTTTTTCATTCTCCTCTTTCACTTTCATCAAGCGGCTCTTTAGGTCTTCTTCACTTTCTGCCATAAGAGTGGTGTCATCTGCATATCTGAGGTTATTGATATTTCTCCTGGCAATCTTGACTCCAGCTTGTGCTTCCTCCAGCCCTGCATTTCTCTTGATGTACTCTGCATATAAGTTAAATAAGTAGGGTGAGAATATACAGCCTTGATGTACTCCTTTTCTATTTGGAACCAGTCTGTTGTTCCATGTCCAGTTCTAACTGTTGCTTCCTGACCCGCATCCAGATTTCTCAAGTGGCAGGTCAGGTGGTATGGTATTCCCATCTCTTTCAGAATTTTCCACAGTTTATTGTGATCCCTTGAGTAGTCAGGGTTGATTTCCTTTATGATTAACTGGTTTGATCTCCATTTTGTTCAAGAGACTCTCAAGAGTCTTCTCCAGCACCACAATTCAAAACATCAGTTCTTTGGCTCTCAGCCTTCTTTACAGTCCAGCCCTCACATCCATACATGACTGCTGGGAAAACCTTAGCTTTGACTATACTTTGTTGGCTATACTTTTGACTATACTTTGACTATACTTTGTCAGCAAAGTGACGTCTCTGCTTTTAAATGTGCTGTCTAGGTTTATCATTGCTTTTCTTCCAAGGAGCAAGCTGCTTTTAATTTCATGGCTGTAGTCACCATACTCAATGATTTTGGAGCCCGAGAAAATAAAATCTGCCACTCTTTCCACTTTTTCCCATCTATTACCCATGAAGTGATGGGACCAGATGTCATGATCTTAGCCTTTTGAATGTTGAGTTTTAAGCCAGCTTTTTCACTCTCCTCTTTCACCCTCATCAAGAGGGTCTTTATTTCCTTTTCACTTTCTGTTGTTAGAGGGGTATCATCTTCATATCTGGGATTGTTGATATTTCTCCTGGCAATCTTGTTTCTACGTTCAGACATCATCAATTAAAATTTGTGTTGCAGATAGTTTTTATCATTGAGTCATAAAGGACATACCTTTTTTTCTTTTTGGCCTCACTGTGTAGCTTACGGGATCTCAGTTGAATCCCAGGCCCTCAGCAGTGAAAACATGAAATTCTAACCACTGGACAGCCAGGGAATTCCCAAGGCCATACAGTTTTTAAAATTCTATTTCCATTTAATGACACAGACACTTTTCTAGAATAGTAAATGTTTTTTCCATATAATTTTTATTTGTTGTAATATACTCTAGTCTATGGATATATGTAGTATTGTTACTTCTGAACATACTTGTTTTAATTTTTTAGTATTATGGACAACACTCTTAAAGAGACAGTGTGGAGATTCCTTAAAAAATTGCAAATAGAACTGCCTTATGACCCAGCAATCCCACTGCTGGGCATACACACCAAGGAAACCAGAATTGAAAGAGACACATGTACCCCAATGTTCATCGCAGCACTGTTTATAATAGCCAGGACATGGAAACAACCTAGATGTCCATCAACAGATGAATGGATAAGCAAGCTGTGGCATATATACACAATGGAGTANGAATGGACTGGTTGGATCTTGCAGTCCAAGGGTCTTCTCCAACACCACAGTTCAAAAGCATCAGTTCTTTGGTGCTCAGCCTTCTTCACAGTCCAACTCTTACATGACCACAGGAAAAACCATAGCCTTGACTAGATGGGCCTTAGCTGGCAAAGTAACATCTCTGCTTTTGAATTTGCTGTCTAGGTTGGTCATAACTTTCCTTCCAAGGAGTAAGCATCTTTTAATTTCATGGCTGCAATCACCATCTACAATGATTTTGGAGCCCCGCAAAATAAAAGTCTGACACTGTTCCCACTCTTGCCCCATCTATTTGCCATGAAGTGATGGGTCCAAATGCTGTGATCTTAGTTTCCTGAATGATGAGCTTTAAGCCAACTTTTTCACTCTCCTCTTTCAGTTTCATCAAGAGGCTTTTTAGTTCCTCTTCACTTTCTGCCATAAGGGTGGTGTCATCTGCATCTGAGGTGATTGATATTTCTTTGGGCAGTCTTGATTCTGGTAGAAGGGTGTTAATTGCAGTCAATATCTAGCTTCCTCCTCTGTGAAGCACTCACTTACCCACCATAGGCACAGTTTAATGTCACAGTTTTCATACTTTTCTGTATTGGGTAAAGATGAGTAAAAGATGATTGCAGTTTGCCAGGACCTCCATTCCTTTGGATTCCCATAGCACATGAATGTTTTTCTATGATAACCTCAGTCACATGGCACAACATAATTTACTTATAAGTCTTTGCACTTACTAGACTGACTTTATTTATATTTTCATTCTGAACCTAGCCAATGCCTGACCCATATAAGGTCTTTCTTGGGTGAATACCTTAACCTCTTTACGCCCAGTTTCCCCATCTCTGTCATAATGATGAATGTATTAGCTGCCTAACATTGTCACTATGAGAAACTCAGTACTTGATTTGGAGATTGGCAGATACTAAGTCAACAGTAAGTGGCAGCTCTCATTTGTATTCCTATTGTAACTCTAAAGATCCTGAACTCATATTATTATTATAGTGAGATCTAACATTATTGTATTACCCATTGGTCTTTTGTTCAGTTCTCTGTGGATTGATGGCTACTTCTATTTTTCGTTGGATTTTAAAGTTAATTTAATTTGTAATTAAAATGATTTATAATTGTAAGTGGCAACAGAACAAATTTAAAATACTTCTGGAATGGTGAGAGCTTGAAGCTTAGTTGGCCCTTTTATATTCTGTTCCTTTTCTCTCTCTGTCTCTTTTGTTTTCCTAGATCTCTGCCAGTACACTGAAGTTTCTGTATATCTGTAAGACAATAATTTGCCATTAATATCTTCTCTCACTAGCTAATCTCTAGGGGAAGAGGTGGTAGAAACCACCACTCTGTGGTATTGCTAGTTTAATTAAAGATGTGAACAGTCATCCTCTGCCTTTCCCCCTGCCCCCACAAACCTCAGGAAAGAATGTGTTGGCAACTTGAAATCTTCTTTAAAAAGTTTAGATCCTTAGTGCAGCACTGTTAGAGCTTTTTTTAAAGAAACCACTGTACTCTGTTTCTCTTCATCATGGATATTTGGCTCAGCTGATCAAAGGGAGGGTATCTGTTGTATATACTTTTATATGTAGTGAGTTAAACAAATAAGGCCCTTTCTTTTTCATTCCTGTTACTACCCTTAATTAAGGTTCTGATGAATGCCTGTTTGTACTTTACACTTATCACAAAGGAGCTTGGGAAAGTCTTATTTGCACAAGTACTGTGGAAATGTAACTTGCCCCTTTGTAAATTGTTGTTCCAAAGTAGTAAGTTAGACTACAGCATTAGATGTTTGTACATTTTTAAATAATTCACTGTGTGAAATCACTGGGTATTCAAAAGAGTTATGATCTGCATGCACCTTAAATACTGGAAGGATTTTTTTTTTATGGTAATTGATATCAAATGGTGTCTTATTTGGTCAATCAATTTGTTTTTTATACTATATACACAAGACAGAATTCTCTTAACATTTCCATAGAGAAGAGAAAACACATACCCTTCTTAAATCAGTAGTTCTTTACTATTAAAAAATTTTGAATATTATGGTTCATGTCCCTTTTTGTATTAAATATTTGACACTTTAATTTGGAGAAGAAAATGGCTTTGTAATGAAGTTGGACGTAATTGCATACTTAAACTTCACCATAAATAAAAAGGCCTCCTCATATTATCAGAAGTTTTCATTGTTATTTTAAAACAGCAGCATCTTGTTAACCTTAATCAGAGCCTGACGTGTGTTTCTTCTAAATGGCTTCTGATGTGGTGTTTCTCTTCAGTTCTCTGTGGTTTCCTGTTTTTTTCATACATAGAGCAAAGCCTTTTGATGTATTCAGCCTCATTTTTTTTAATGGCATATCGAACATAAACTTTCTTATATATACAACATAGCATTGTTAGGCTGTCTCAGCACTCATTTATTCATATTGCCACAGACCATTCCTTCTCTGGAATTCTTCCAGCACTTCCTTAATACCCCTTATGTAGTCTTTAGCATTACAGAATTATTTCTACCCTGAAAGTGTGTGTTCTTCAAGGGCAGAAATAGTATCTCGTATTTCCATAGTTGTATTTCTCCACAGTGCTCTACCTTAGCAATTAATAGACACAATAGATCAGTGACTTTCAAAGTGTTGTCCCCAGCAACATCAGCCTCACGGGGACTTGTTAAGATTATAAGTTCCAAGGCTCCGCCTCAGTCATACTGTATCAGAATATCTTGGGTTGATCAGTTTCTGTGTAACAAGCCTTTCAGTGATTTTGGTGCATGCTCAAGTTTGACACCCACTGCAGGAGATAATTACTGAATGAATACGAACCTTTTACCTTTATGGTTATACTTCACTGGAAGGATTAGTATCACACGGGGCCAACCAATTTAGTTCATTCTGCTTGAGTCTTAATTCTCAAGAGATACTAGTAAAGGAAAATCTTTATTTAAATATTTGCAATCTTAGAATGTATATAGCTTTTATCAGTTTAGTTCAGTCACACAGTCGTGTCCGACGCTTTGCGACCCCATAAATCGCAGCACACCAAGCCTCCCTCTCCATCACCAACTCCTAGAGTTCACTCAAACTCACATCCATCGAGTCAGTGATGCTATCCAGCCATCTCATCCTCTGTCGTCCCCTTCTCCTCCTGCCCCCAATCCCTCCCAGCATCAGAGTCTTTTCCAATGAGTCAACTCTTTGCATGAGGTGGCCAAAGTACTGGAGTTTCAGTTTTAGCATCATTC